>ML419173.1:0-34193 GCA_005239525.1 Nicotiana knightiana | reverse complement strand
GGGGGGGGGGGGGGGGGAGATTCGAGACGGGCTTACTAAGAGGTATAGCGTCGTTTATTAAGGCGCTATACGTATAACGCCTTAATCTACTTCAAATATAACGCCCTTTTAAAGGACAATATACCTTAACGTTTAAAACGGACGTTAAGGTATAGCGCCTTTTTGGCCGTCTAATCAACTTCAAATATAGCGCCTTTTTAAAGGGCGCTATACCTTAACTTTCAAAACGGACGTTAAGGTATAGCACCCTTTAAAAGGGCGCTATATATATTTTGGTCACTAAGTTTTTTTTCCTATCATTTCGGTCATCGGACTCATATATCACTCATCTCGTCTTTGTGTCCTTTTTCTTTTTAATAATTATTCGTAGTCTTTCATGGATATTTGTTTTTCTATAATTATTGCATTTCATGTATATCTCTTGGTTTTGTAAAACAAATTTCTTGGAAAATTTAATACAAATGTTTATTAAGTTAAGCAATATCTCGTCAAACAAGCTTGTGAAGATAACAACGAAAGTACCCTGAAAGGAGGTACTAAAACTAAATTGGGTATTCCAAATAAGCTAGTTCTTTGAGAAAAATTCCAAATAAGTTGTATGTTTAAAATCGGCAATAAACTAATTGCTATTATATGTATGTAGGAGAATTTATTCTACTCTTTTAATGGATAAAATTTATCTTTTATGAGGAATATTTATATAATCGAGAAAAAAAAAATTACTAGAATTTTTCCCCGAAATTTTGAATAGAAATTTTATTCGTATCAAAAGTACGAAGGCAACTCTCTTCTTATTTATACTGAAACAATCTACTGTAGGAACGAAAATTGATGTCACATTTATTAGGTGAATCTATAGTACTTTTTTTTTAGTCTCAGAAACTAATCAATTTAAATCTTAATGGACAGTTTAAATAGGGCATAAAAATATAATAAATAAAACTTGAAAAAGTGAAGTAACGAATATTTAAGACACGTAGGATAATAGATCAAGGCTGAAAATAGAAGATTTTTAAGTGATCGCTCTCACATTTAGGGTTGGCTAGAATCCATGATAATAAGAAAAATATTACTTTATTATTTATGGTGAATAAATTTAGTCAATATATCTAACCTATCGGAAGATATTATCAAGTGAAATTAGTCTAAATACACACAAGTTAATTCGAAAATCATCGTTTTGTAAAAAAATTATTCTTTATGTCCCAATTATGTGTCATAGACCAAAATTTGAGAGTCGAACTTCTTGATTTTAATCGTGAATTCAAACATAAAATATTTATATTTTTAAAAATGATATTTATATATTTAAAAATTACGTAAAAAATATTATAAGTCAAAATGATTGATAATTTAAAATATTTAAAAGGCATAGAAAATACTATAACTAAAAAAAATTATTAAACTCTCGAAATTCAAATATCGCCACATAAAATTGTAACAGAGAAGTAATTCTTTATGATGAGAGTAGATGATATCCTCGCATGAATCTGAATCTCAGATTTTGTGGGGACTAAAAGGGAAAGGGGAGGTGTGTGAATGTGGCCTGGTTACAGCTGGTTTGGTGATTGACAAGAAAATTCTTCAACTTGAGGTACGAATAATGGACACTCTTTAAAGAGATTCGAAATTTAATGTAAATAAAGTTTTTATTGGTCGAATATTGACATATACTTTATACCGGCAGAATCAAGATTTGAATTTTATGAATTTTGATTCTGAGACAAATCTTCAATTACCAGTAATTAGATTTTGAATTTAATTTTTAATAAAAATGCGAGTGTGAACCTAAAACTAATAGATTTTGCTGAACCCACGTGTTATATACTACCTCTGCCCTGCCATTTTACAACTAGTATCAGCCATAACTGCACGACCGCGGCTACGTACCGGCCAGCTTCACCAACCATCAGGGGCGTATCCAGCCTTATGGTATCAGGTTGATTTGAACCCAGTATTATTGATGAGTAGCATAATTTATGTGTAAAAATTCATTAATATTGCAACAAATAGTAACTATGAACCTATAACTTTCAAAATATAATGGATTCAATATTTAAAAAACTCAAATATTGAATTTATAGAATAAAAATCCTGAATCCGCTTATTCCAACTGTTAGGGGCCTGACTCTTTCACATCGGGCGTAGCACGACTGTGGCAACGATTGGACGTGATGGCCTTACCATTGGCCTATGTGCGGGCAGAACGATCATGCGAGCAATGGACAAGACATTGTCATGTGGGTTGTTGTGAGCAAGTATTGGGCAAGGTCTTGGGGCAGGCAAGACATACTTGGCAAAGGCTTGACAAAGCAGTGTGGCAAAGTTGGGGCGACATGGCATGGCATGCGCGCCAAAGTCAGAGGCACGGGCACTTCGGGTTGTGGCAGCGCCAGGTGAGGGCTAAGCTAAAGCACAGCAGTGCAGGATGATGGCAAAGGCTTTCAATAGCTATGGCAAGGCCATGTGAAGAAAAATACAAGCAATGGCACGGGTAAAACAAGGGTTGACATGGGCAGGGCAGAAACTCGGCCAAGGCATGCGGGTGGCAGTGGCATCGGGTCTGTGCGGAAAAATCATGGACGGCAGGTTGCGGGCAAGGCATTGGTGCAGAGCAATGTCAAAATGAGCCAAGGCTGGGTGCGATGCCAGACTTGGGCGTGCAGCAGTTGACCAAGTCAAAAGGCATATGCAGTGCATATGCCAAAGTAGTTGACGGTTACCTTTTCGTAACCACTTGTATCCATGTCTGATTTATGCTTGTATCCACTATCATTTGGCATAGAACATGGCATATGTAGTTGGGGATGTCAACTACAAGATAGGAACAAACTTAATCTTAGCCGGACAAATGGCAAAAGTTGTAGATAACAAGTGTCCATGTGTTGTCAAGTCCCAAAGGCTGCCTATGTGCTATAAATAGGTGCCTTTTGAACTTAGTCAGATTTAGATGTGTGGATTTCCTGTGAAGTTCAAGTGGAAAACAAGAATGAAACGTGAGGGTTTCTAAGTGTTTCAAAAGGGACAACGACTAGGAATTGGACAGGTCTTAGTATTGGCTAAAGAACGACTTGTGTTCTTTGTCAAAAGTGGGGCTGTGGTCGACTTATGATCATAATCAAGTGTAAGTTCCTTTGTAAGTTTTTGAAATTAATACAAAAGTTAAGATTTTTCCGTATTTGATTTGTTACCAAAATTCGTTTAAGGCGAAACTTACTGAAAATTTGGCTAAATGTTGGGAAAGATTGAGTCAAGTACGCAACTTAACTACTGCGCGGGTGTGACTTTGGATTGACCAAAAACGCCCCTGTGACACCAACCATGACCATCAAGAGTCATGACCTTAGGAGCACATCACCACCACTAGCTTTTAGTATATACCTTGTCAAACAAATTACTTATATAACACAATATAACAACAATAATAACATACCCAATATTATTTCACATTGTGGAGTCTGGGAAGGGTAGTGTGTACGCAGACCTTATCCCTACCTTGTGAGGATAGAGAGGCTATTTCCAATAGACTCTCGGTTCAGGACAGCACAAGCACCACATTAATGAGAATATAGACAAGAAAGGATAATACCAAAAAGCCATATAAAAGCAGAATAAAAACAACAAGATAGTAAGGTGATCAACAATGAAAGAAAACAAGGTTTAGTCATAAAAGCCTACTACCAATAGAAAGCGAGACTGCGTGTCAATACCACTGTTATGAACACTCTAGACTACCTATTCTACTACCTTAATCCTCGACCTCCATATCTTCCCATCAAGGTTCATGTCCTCGGTCAGCTGAAGTTGCGTCATGTCTTGCCTAATCACCTCTCCTCACCTCTTCTTTGGTCTACCTCTACCTCTCTGTAGGCCCTACAATATCAACCTCTCACACCTCCTCACCGGGGCATCTGTGCTCCTCCTCCTCCTCACATGACAAACCACTTAAGCCATGCTTCCCCCATCTTGTCCTCAATAGCGGCCACACCCACCTTCATTTCTGATTCTTTCTAACCTGGTGTGTTCGCACATCCATCTCACATCCTCATCTCTGCTACCTTCATTTTTTCTGTTATATATTTTTTGAATACAACATTTAGTTATTTTTTTATTTGAATCCGATTAATTAAATAGACTAATTTAGTGTTATTACACCCCTACCGTAGTAGAAGAAAGTAGAGGGTGGCTTTTCATGTGTGTCACTCTCAAGTCTCAACACTCGGCGGAAAGGAGAAGGGGACCGCATTCCCTTTCTCTACTGTCTAATGGTACTCTTGAATTTTAGCACAAATTAACTTCTCTTATCTATTTATAACAGGGACATAAAAGGGATATCATCAGATTTGGTTTCTCCTTTCCCATTTATGTAACAACCATATGTAGTACAAAATTAGGACGGAATAAAAGTTGAAGTATCTTTTCTGTTACTTTCACAGAATACCATGTTGTGTGTGTGTGTTACATGAATTTAATCTTTTAGTTCTCCTTATATGTATTTAGTTTGACAGAATTAATGAAAAATATTTAGACCATCAGAGAGGGACTTGGTGTCATGGGACGGATAGGATCAGTATACACTTAATCAGAGATCTCGAGTCCGAATCATGTGACTAAGGAGCATTTTCACCTTTTAAGGCAAAATCCTACTAGTAGCTCGAAACTACATTAGTCAGTTCAGTGACTTATGAATATAAAATGAGTTACACTGGAAACATGAAAAGGCTTAGAATTTCAATATATATATATATATTGACGATAAAGTAATATATAAGTAAACCTACGAAATATGAAAATAATTTTAAAATGTTAGCTAGTGCATGGAAATCATGATATGTTTTTATAAAGGGTTAGAAACACTAAACACATCTTACTTGGCTTGTAATAAAAGTTCCCTCAGTAATCCAATACAAATCAGAAACAAGTCATGTGAAATTTGTTAGTCAATCTATATTAGTGTAATAAATAATGAAACAATAAATTTTATGAAATAAAAACAAAAACAGAAAGTTAGTAACAACAGAATGTCGAAATAATATATGAAATAATGAATGCACAATGTGTCCTTAAGAAAATTATTCCCCTCAAGTATCCGAGGTGCTGGAATATTATTCTCTCATGATAGAACGATTTTAACTCACTAGTATATTGGTACCAAAAACTCGGATGAACTGCGAACCACTTAATGGTTGTAAACCACATTGGAATAGATTTGTGTAGAAGAAGAAGATGTCTTGAAGCCGAGCGATAACGACGACGGCGCGAGGCTTGCCTTCTTCTTAATGTTTTAAGATGTAAAAGAAGAGCAATTGTATATATATCCATCAAAAGTCTGTTCTTCCTCCAATATGGGACAATGTCCCTTTGCCAAGGAGAGAAATTCAAGTATTTCAATTTCCTTCCGTTTTCCATTCACCCTTTATTTTAAGCTACCCAAGCTTAAACCCGACAAAATTAATTTGCATACTTGGTTTAGATAGCTACTTTTCTTGAAAAAATTAATAATTCATATGTAGCTATCTACAACTTTAATTTAAAAGAAATCGATATGCAAAATCAATAATGTAGCTCCCAGATTGAGCAATATATATGTTTGAGATTTTTAAAAGTACCCTCGTGTTTGTTGTGAGCCAATTTTTTGGTTTATGAGACCATGCATTAATTAACCTTTTAAATTGCCAATTAGTGATTTAGGTTAAGCATTCATCATGGTTCATGTGAGCTATTATTTGATCTTAAGTTAAACCCTTGTGCTTTTCGAAAGCTGTTATTTTCTTTGCGTCATTACTACCACAATTATACGACTGAATATTATAACAAATGTACAAATTGTTAGTGATGTTTCATATAGAATATTAATCATTAATTTATCATTTTAATTGAAAAATACCACACGTCCTTTGAAGAAGAACTCTATCGATTAATTTTTCACGTATTGGTCTATCGAAACTTTTCTGAAGTTTTACTTTTGGAAAGGGTAGAGAAAAATGGTTGAAATAAAAAATAAATGTGGAAGTATTTCGAAATAAAAATGTCATTCGGTAAATGTGAGAGAAATCTAGTGGGCTTTTGAAAATTGTAAAATTCCAAAAAAAAAAAAAAGTGAAATTTTTTTTCAAGTGAAAATAGCATTTAAAAATTTTAGAGTTGTGTTTGGGCATAAATATAATTTTGGGTTATTTTGTAATTTTTGTAATTTATCTACCAGCTTCATGTAAAATATGTATAATTTGGGTTTGGGTTTGGTCAATTTCTCAAAAAACAATTGGTTTTCGGAAATGCTTTTTTTTTTTCCTTTAAGGAAAATGATTTTGTAATAAAGTTGAGTTTAGATTATGTTAACAAGATATGAGGCTGACTGTAGTTAGCTGACTTAGTTAGTGTTAACTGTAGTTAGTTAACTAAGAGTAGTTAGTTAGTTAATAACAACTGTATTCAACTAACTTAAGTTACAGCACTGTATATAACTAACAAGCAGTTAGTTATCATGTACTATGTATTCATTCTATAAGAAAAAACGATTTCTTCTCCAGTGATGCTTCTTTGTATCTTCTTCTTCTCTCTTCTCCATTGAAGCTTAATCACTAGAAGTTATCATGGTATCAGAGCTAGCGGATTGATCCGAGCTTACTTCGAGCTTGCTTCCAGCATTTTCTATTGCCTAATTGCTTTTGAGTCGCCATTATTGGTGAAACTCATCCTTGAGCAGCTAGGATTTTTTTTTTTGTTACAATTCAGAATTGTCTCTAAGTTTTCAAGTTCATTTCAATAGCAATTGAAACTACAGACGACGCTACTGATGCTACACATGCAAGAGGAGGCATCGGGATGGTTCCAGTTGTAGATCAACATCATCCTCTATTTCTTCAACCTTGCGATACTCCAGGTAGCTCGCTAATTTCGATTAAACTCACAGGACCTGAGAACTATGCTTTATGGAGTAGTTCTATGCGAGTTAGCCTACTAGGAAAGAGCAAATTAGGTTTTGTTGATGGTAGGTACTCGAAGGATAAATTTGATCCATCCTTGCATGAACTGTGGGAGAAGTGTAATGCTATAGTCCTTTCGTGGATAATGAATTCAGTTAGCAATGAATTACTAAGTGGTATGGTGTATGCTACAAGTGCTCAGAAGGTCTCGTCTGATCTTAAGGAAACTTTTGATAAAGATAATGGATCGCGAATCCTATATCTTCATAGACAAATAGCCACTTTAACCCAGAGTATTTCCTCAGTTTCAGTGTATTTCTCAAAACTAAGGGAACTGTGGGCAGACTTTGATGCACTAATGCCCAGCCCTAGTTGTGGTTGTGAAGAGTCTAAAAAATATGTTGAACATTTTGAATTTCAAAGACTGTTACAGTTTCTAATGGGTCTAAATGAATCATATGCTCAGTCTAGCAATCAGATTATGATGATGTCCTCAACTCCTTCAATTAATAAGGTCTATGTTATGATAGTGTCTGAGGAAAGTAGGAGATCACTGACTCCTCCTACACATATTCCTGAGATAAATGAAGGAATAGCCTTGTTTAGTAACAATGGAGGCTACAGAGGTACTAGTTCACATGGCTCTGGTAATGGTGTCATGTATAACAACAAAGGAGGATCATCTAGTTCAGAAACATGTCATAGAAACAAGAAGAATATCCTTTACTGTGACTATTGTCACTTCAAAGGGCATACCAGAGATACTTGCTACAAATTGGTGGGATATCCAGCAGATTTCAAATCTAAGAAGAAGATTCCCTCTGTCAATTATGCTAAACACTCATTCTAATAGTGATGTCAACTCTGCTTCTATGGGTGAAATTACTGGTTTAATGGCTAACATGGCTAGAAATGCAGCACCTAGCCAAGTTCACAATCAAAATGTTCAAGCAGGGATTCCACAGTTTACTCAGGAGCAGTACACTCAAATTCTGCAGATGCTTGGCAAAGGCAATGAGATTGGTAGTTCATCTGAGAATGCAGGTATAAAAAATACAGCCATGACTACCAGTGAAGACTAATTAAGTGGATAGCGGATTCCGGAGCATCAAATCACATGGTTAATGACAAACAAATATTAACTGAGAATAGTGAGTGTGATAAGTCTAAAGATTGCAGATTTCATTTACCTACTGGAGAGACAGTCATTGTTAATCACATAGGCTCTACTTATCTTTTTCCTGGTCAAAAGATAACTAATGTGCTACACATACCTGTATTCAAATACAATCTTCTCTCTGTATCAAAACTAACAAAAGAACTAAAGTGTGTAGCCATGTTCTTTCCTGATTTCTTCATTTTTTAGGATCTCTTCTGTGGCAAAGTGAAGGGGATTGGTAGAGAAGACAGTGGCCTCTATGTGTTCAACCACAGTAGCAAACTTCAGGTGAATTCTGCTGTAATACCTAGCAAACTTCAGGTGGAATCTACTGAAGTACTTCAAGTGGATCGCAAACTTCAGGTGGATTCTGCTGAAGTACCTGTGTCTCAGGGTAAAGGTAAAATTCAGGTGGAATCTGCTGAATTACTTCAGGTGGATCGCAAACTTCAGGTGGATTCTGCTGAAGTACATGTGTCTCAGGGTAAAGGTAAATTTCAGGTGGATTCTCTGAAGTACTTGTGACTCAGGGTAAAGGTAAACTTCAGGTGAAATCTGCTGAAGTACTTTAGGTGGATCGCAAACTTCAGGTGGATTCTGCTGAAGTACCTGTGTCTCAGGGTAAAGGTGTCTTAAATTCTGTTGCTGCAAATACAATAACTGGCAGTAGACTGAGTGTAGATCATTGGCACAAAAGACTAGGGCATGTGCCACTTACTACTTTGAGGAAGATGAAAGTTTTCAATCTGTAAAGCATGATTCATCTAAAAGTCACTGTACTGTATGTTTGCTAGCTAAACAATCAAGATTGCCATTTCTTTCAAGTAATACTGTCTCTACTACTTGCTTTCACACTATTCATGGTGATGTATGGGGACCTTACAGAGTTCTTACTCATGATGGTAGAAGTTATTTTCTAACCTTATTTGATGATCATTCCAGATATACTTGGACCTTTTTACTTCCTTCGAAGGGTGAAGTAGTTGTAGTGATAAGAAACTTTTTACTCATGGTCCAGAATGTTTTTTCTGGTTCTGTGAAAGTATTTAGGTCTGATAATGGTTGTGAATTCTTTAATTCACAAATGAAAGTATTACTGCAGTCTTTTGGAATCATTCATCAAAGTTCTTGTGTCTACACTCCTCAAATAAATAGAGTTGCTGAAAGGAGACATAGATATATCTTGGACACTGCAAGAGCCTTGAGGTTCCAAGCCTCAGTTCCTCTAAGGTTCTGGGGAGAATGTGTTCTGGTTGCTGTTTATATGATCAACAGACTGCCTACACCTACTCTTCAAGGCAAGTGTCCCTATGAAGTGTTGCATGGTCAGTTGCCCTCATTACATCACTTGCGCGTGTTTGGTTGTTTGGGATATGTTACTGATCTCAAAGGGGGGGACAAATTCTCACCAAGAGCTGTCCCAGCCATATTTCTTGGTTACTCTTTGACCCAGAAGGGGTACAAGATGTATGTTATTCACTCAAAGAGTTTTCAAGTCACGAGAGAGGTAGTGTTTAAAGAAGATGTCTTTCCTTTCAACCATCTTCCCACTACTATCTCATCTCTGTTCCCAGTCCTCAACCTCAGCACTATACCTGTTTCTACCTCTTCTTCTATATCATCCACCTCAATTAGTGTTGAATCCACTGAGCCAGTTTTAGACAGTGGCATATCCGACACAATTGATCAACCCACACTGCTCCTCTTATCAGGCTCAGTAGAATCTGTCGAGACAGTTAATGATTTTAATAGTTCTATGCCTTCTACTGTCCCTGAGCCCTGTAGAAGATCCACCAGAACTAACAGACCTCCTGTCTGGCTTAAAGACTATGTCACTCAGCAGCAAGGTAATGCTACCTGCTCTTATCCTATGTCAAACTACTTATCCTATGATCATGTATCCAAGTCCTTTGGTGCTGCACTTACAGCTTTTTCATCTGTTGAAGAGCCTCATTCTTATGTTGAGGCAATAAAACATCCACACTGGATGGATGCTATGCAATCAGAGATTGCAGCCTTAGATGATAATCATACATGGACCATTGTTGATCTTCCTTCTAGGAAAGTCCCTATAGGTTGTCGATGGGTGTATAAGGTGAAGTACACTGCTTCAGGAACTGTGGAAATATATAAGGCTAGGCTAGTGGCTAAATGGTACAGTCAACAGGAGGGGCTTGACTACACAGAAACTTTCTCTCCTGTGGCCAAGATGGTCACAGTGAGATCTGTCATTGCCCTTGCAGCAGCCAAGCACTGGACCATCTTTCAAATGGATGTCCATAATGACTTTCTACAAGGCGATCTTCTAGAGGAAGTCTACATGGAGATTCCTCAGGGGTTTGCAATCCAGGGAGGGACTTCTAAGGTTTGCAAACTTCACAAGTCTTTGTATGGCCTGAAACAAGCTCCTAGGCAATGGAACGAGAAAATAACTGATGCACTAATGGGTCTTGGCTTCACTCAAAGCCACTATGACTACTCTCTCTTCACCAAAAGGGAGCAGGCTACACTAACAGTAGTCTTGGTATATGTAGATGATCTACTAGTGACAGGTACCTGCTCTGATCTGATTATTAAAACAAGGAATGACCTCAAGCTCATGTTCAAAATGAAGGATTTGGGAGAGCTGAAATTCTTTCTTGGAATAGAGTTTGCTAGGTCTAAAAAAGGCATAGTAATGAGCCAAAGAAAGTATGCTTTGGAACTTATATCTGAAATGGGACTTGGAGGATCCAAACCAGCTGGTACTCCACTAGAGTCCAATGTGAAACTAACCTCTGCGGAGTATGATTCTTTTATCAAAGGTGACTCAATATCAGATACAACAAGAGAGGACAGTCTACTAGAAGATCCATGTCAACATCAAATACTCATAGGAAGGTTGTTGTATCTTACTATGACTAGAATTGATATTGCCTATGTTGTGCACGTGCTCAGCCAATTTATGCACAAGACAAAACAGTCACACCTTGAAGCTGCTCACAGAGTTGTAAGATACATCAAGGCAGCACCTGGTCTAGGTCTGCTAATGCCCTCAGACAGCTCAGGCACACTTACAGCTTATTGTGACTCAGACTGGGGAGGTTGCTTACAAACTAGAAGGTCTGTTACAGGATATCTAGTAAAATTTGGAGATGCTACTATATCCTGGAAGTCGAAGAAACAGGATACAGTA
The DNA here is from genome assembly GCA_005239525.1 of Nicotiana knightiana. Lineage (NCBI taxonomy): Eukaryota > Viridiplantae > Streptophyta > Magnoliopsida > Solanales > Solanaceae > Nicotiana > Nicotiana knightiana. Next base: position 22,933 of record ML419173.1, on the reverse strand, counting down.
GCCAGAAGTTCAGCAGAGGCAGAATTCAGAAGCATGGCTTCCACAGTTGCTGAACTAACTTGGCTGACAGGCTTATACAAAGAGCTGGGAGTTGACATCAACTGGCCTATTTCGTTATACTGTGACACTAAAGCTGTCATCCAGATTGCAGCTAATCCTATCTTCCATGAGCGAACAAAGCATATAAATATTGACTGTCACTTTGTGAGAGAAAAAATTATTTAGGGAATGATCAAGAAATTTCATGTTTCTACTAAGGAGCAACTTGCAGATTTACTAACTAAGAGTCTTGGAAAGTTGCAACATGACTATCTATTGTCCAAGCTGGAGTTGAAAGACATATTTCAACCATCAGCAGGGAAGGTGTTAACAAGATATGAGGCTAACTATAGTTAGCTGGCTTAGTTAGTGTTAACTGTAGCTAGTTAACTAAGAGTAGTTAGTTAGTTAATGACAACTATATTCAACTAACTTAAGTTACAGTACTGTATATAACTAACAAGTTATCATGTACTCTATATTCACTCTATGAGAAAAAATAATTTTCTCTCCAGTGATGCTTCTTCGTATCTTCTTCTCTCTTCTCCATTGAAGCTTAATCACTAGAAGTTATCATATTAGTATTTGAGAAATAATTGTCAAACTTTCAATATTTGTGGCTTTCCTTTAAAGCAAGGAAAATATTCTGAAAAGAAAAACGATGATGCCTGAAATTACAGACAATGACACGTCACTTCTTAGCTTTCTGACGTGGAGCATGAGCTGGCACTTTTTCAACAAATCTAGTATGTCCCTTGAGCAGTACGAACAGCCAGGAACTGAAGGTGAGAAAAAGAAGAAAGGAACAGAACAACGTGAAAACTTGAGAAAAAAGTCTGCTAAAAAAACTGGCACGAGTCACGTGCGTTGGTGTATATTTCAAGATCTAGCATTTTTAAATAATTCTTTGTTATAATATAAATTGTAATGAAGTATAAAAAGGTATAGTACTGGTATAAAAATTTAATATTATCTTAATATTTTGTTTGGTTAGCAAATCTGAAATAAGTTATCCGGGGATTAAAATTAGTACCGGAATAACTTATATCTTGTAGAGGGTGGGTAATTAATGTCGGGATAACGTATACCTTCTTCTTAGAAATTATGCAATTGTCATTTATAATATACAACATACCAAACAAGAGATAAAAAACAATATCAGAATAACTAATCTCATCGTAACTTATCCCGGTACAAGCTGTATTCAAACCAAATGATTCCCAAGTGTAGAGATACATTAATGATGATATGAATCTATGAGTATATCTTTATGTGTGAGTAGTTAATTTCAGTTAATAAAGTTCATATATATACATAGGCTTTGACCTAGCTAGACAAATAGTTCTTCACTTCTTATTTTAAACTTTATTTTAATAGATAGAGCTAGACTAATATAACTTATTTTTTATGATTTGAATCTTCACTATCTCTTTTTCTCTTGAGTTATGGTTGAATATATCACTCATTTGCTCTTTCTTTTCTCCTTCTTTTTCTTTCTTGTTAATTTGGTACATTGCTTCGATGAGTTTATAGTAAAAGACCTATGTTTCCAAATGCAATATCATGAAAGAAAAAAAAATCATAAAAGGTATTATATCATATATTCGTAGATTATTTTTAGTTTAAAAAATTAGGTGAACGGCTATTTGGATTAATTCATCGACCCAAAAGACTAGCATATCAATTAATGGAGCAAACAATTTCCAGGACTTTAGCTCTAATGTCCATAAACTTGATTTAAGCTATATTGCTTGAGTAGACAAAAAACCATATAGATATATCAATATGTTACCTCCATTTAGGTGTGGCAATATGGTTAAAAGAAAACAATTAACTACCCATATTATTCACTAAAAAATGGGTTGGATAATGAACTTTTTAAAAACGGGTCAAATATGAATAAAAACCATATTATTCATTTAGAAAATGGATAACCAATGAGTAATCAATGGATAACCAATGGGTCTAACTTTTATATTTGTAACGCCTCAAATTGGGGGTTCCTCAAGTTAGGGAAACTAAGAATTCTCCCAAAAGTGATCATATGCAAGAAGTCATGGATAATATGATTACCCATATTATCCGCCGATTAACCCGTTTTTTATTCATATTAAATATGGGTCAGGTCGGATAATTTATCTTTTTTTTTTATTACCCGTTTTCAACCCGAACCATATTCGACCCGATCTGTCCGTTTGCCGCTCCTACCTCCATTATTGACACTTCCTAGCAAGGTGGAAAACACCCAATCTCCATATCCACTTTAATTCCCTTCTTCAATTGAGGAATAATTCAAATTCCAATGGTAAATGGAAGGCAAAGTATCATGTTTCTTGTGGGACTTTTGTGGGTGTTTGTATATATTTGTGTCCTACACCTTGAGCTTTGCAACTGTATTTTTTATGTACAAAGGAAATTTCTCTTCCATTTTTTCCCACAATATTTTTTAAGTCAACTCTTTTTAAGGATAAGATGTTATTTTGTCTGAGGAATCTTTTCCATTTCATATGTTGTAGAAGCGACAGGTTTTGTTGGGAGGGAGGATTTTCTGTAACTAATGTCTTGCTCTAGTGGGAAATAATTCTGCAGTGTATAGCAGTGGGATAGAACCTACTCTCTTCCGGCGGCGGTGTCAGAATTTTCATAAAAGAAATTTAATTTATAAAGAAGTAAATACACGTATAAGTCAAAAGAATTCAATATTTACTAGATGCATAAAAAAAATATTTGATGAACATAAGCGAAGCCAGAGTTACATCTGGCATTCATTAAATATGTATAGGACGATGATTCATCATTGTTCATAGAATCCAGGTTTTTTATATTTAATAAAGAAAGGAAATATTGAAAGTAACTACTCAAGCTAGAAATTGTCCAAAAGTAGTTCATGGACCATAAGATCCTAATTGATTATTTTTTTTTTGAAAACTACATTATGTTACAAGACTGAGTACGACAACTTCTCTTGATTTTCTTGCCATCCCCACACCTGCATTCAGAATTCAAAAATTTTAATATTTAGATAATGACACCCTAGGCGCTTGTGTGTAAGTTCTATCCTATAGGTTCTATCCTTAATTTTAAAATTGTTTAATTTATTTTTTTTGCACATCTAAATTACTTATACATAATATTATTATTATGCAGAATAAATAACACTAGCTTATCTGGCTCTATGCATAATTATATGTTATACATTACAAGTCTCCCGAGATAGCTTAAATATAATTAAAACTTACTTGATGTGTATCTTTTAGCCCAAAAATTGTTATAAAATATATATGTATTAAACGTCAAATAGATTTGCAAAGGAAAAGTAAAATAACTAGAGTAATTGACTGAAAAAGACATAGTAACCTCTATAAAATAAAATAAAAAAGCCTCAAATTGTGAAAATGGACAAACAATCTGGTGAAGAAAGTGAGAGCCAATTATATATACCCTTTCAAATCCTTGAGTCTGGGTAGTAATTGTGGCTATATGGTACATTTAAGCAGACAAATTCAGCATTTAAGTTATCGTATCAAGTATGGTGCAGAATATCACCATACCCCAACTCTTTTATTTAATTATTTTTTGTAATTGTAGCATCCTGGCCAATTTACGCACGTTTCTACGATATTTTGAAATTACATAAATGAATGTAAAGATCACCGATGTCCTACTCGAGACGAAGTACTTGTCATCCCAAACCAAAAGGGATGAGGGAAACGGCTCGAGAAAACGTCCTTGAAAGGGGGGAATATTTGAAAAAGTATTAGCGGGGAGCCCATTCGTCTCCGAAGGGAAAAAAAAATCTATGAGAGTTGTTTCCTGAATCCAAAAGAGACTACTTGGGTTTCCTAATAACTAAAAATGTAAAAAGTGTAGCATGCCCGAATCTAATTGGGGTTCGCGTTGGTGGAGAAACTGGATCAGAAAAAAGAGGGATTATGGTTGTAAGATAGTATCTAATGAAACTGTTGTTGGAATTGAGATCTTCTTCAAAGAGAAAGATCCCAAATATCTGGAGTTTCTTTTTGTATATTATATGGATGATCCGTGGAAGAGTCGGAATAGAATCAACTTTCACAGAATACCTGCTATCTTCCACCAGCATAGATATATCGAGTTCAAACCTATGTGGTTGAAGGGAAACTTTAAAGCAACAATAAAGTTTCTACCTATAACCTATTAGTCAGGGTTCGAGCCGTGAAAATTTTCACTAATGCTTGTATTATGTTAGAAAATTTACATCATATCCTTTGGAATACACCTTATCTCCGAATTAATCCTGCGTGAACGCGAAATATCTTATGCACCGAATTGCTCCGTTATAAATAACTTTATGCGGGTCTTCGCTACCTAACAAATGGAGTATCTGAGAAGCTAATCTACCTATAAATATATAGACATTTCTAACCCACACCACAAAAATAAAAATAAAAAATATTTTAAAAAATCAAATAAAAATAAAATTTTAAAAATTAAAAAAGGAGGAGGGATGGGTTAAGAGGAAATATGGGTTGGCACAGGAAAGCATGTGCAAAGGTAGAGGAGACAATAAGGGCAACAAGCATGCCCCGTAAGACATGCTTATATGTATGTGGAGTCATATATTGACCTATTGCCCCTGCTTAAACCATGTGCTCACACACAAATCCATTCAAAGATATTTCTTTACTTACAGATGAATAATAATTTTTTAATTTCTGCTTTTTAATTACATGTCTTATATACAAATATTTATCTCCAAGTTCAGTCATGTTTGTTGTGGTTTTGGTTTAACCAACTGATAGTCGATATTTATTGATTTAACTAATTTAAATTCACGACGCATACGGTTCATAAGTGGAAGAAGCGCTACTCATTAGAAATTGCATCATATTTCTTTAGGAGAAGTTGAGGGCTCGAACCTCTATTTTCTTTTAAAACGTCCGCCTTTATTTAAACTGCTAAAAGAAGATTTCAACAAGGTTTGAACCCACGACCACTTACCCTTTAAGACCAAAATCAACATTGATCGAAGCAAGGCTTGCTCAATTGGTAAAAACGTCTCTATCGTTAAATGCTGAGTTTGAGCTATGCTGGAGGGAAAGTATGAAAATACTATAGATCTTCCTAATTTGGGAGGGATTTTTACAAAATAAATAAATAAATAAAATAGTGATCCTAATCATCAACAACAATAACATATGTAGTATATTCCTACGAGTGGAGTTTGAGGAGGGTAATATGTATACAAATCTTATGTTTATCTAATGCAGTTAGAGAGGTTGTTTCCGAAAGACAATTGACCTAGAATTAATTTTTGTAACTGAATCGACAGATAAATTTCGCTCTATAAAAAAATATTTAAGGAAATTGTTGTTTTATTTTAACACCGCTTAAGAAAATTCCTGTGTGTCATAACGCCTCGTGTCTGGTCAATCACTATTTTATAGATTGATTAACTAATTTTTGTGGGGGTAGCAATGGAATGGGAGAAACACGACTATGTGGGGAACTTTTAGCGAGCGGAGTAAGGCGACTTTTAACGGGATTAAGGGGCAAAGACGCAAAGTGAACGGTTACTAGAGTTTTGTTTAGTTTCTTAATAATTTAAAGTTAATGTTATTTTAATTTTACAATCGCTCAAGTGGAAGGATGCTTTGGAGTAACATAAAATTATCTCAGAATGACCTATAGTTTACGAATTCAATCTGTGAAATCAGCCACTAACAATTGTATTAGGGTAGGTTGCGTATATCATATTTTTTAAAATGTAATTTTTCCTGAACTCTCCGTGGACACGGGATAGTTTTTGCATTGAACTACTTTTGTTACTTTTCTACAAGTAATAGAATTAAAAAAAAAAAATTCCATATGAACTACTAGCTAATTGGGAATCTCCCATGCAATGCGCGTGTTCTAGGTTAGTTTAGTTAAAATACCTATACAAATGAAGGAAAAAAGATACCCCTGCATATACGAATTATATACATTGTTCTGTTATTTTTTGCATGTTAAAATCAAACATGTGGGAAAATAAATATTCTTTATGTTCCATCCGCCTCGAGGGCGGATGGAGCTTAGAGTTATCGGGTTCAACTGATCAGTACTTTCAACATAGAGTATAAATTTATGAGTGAAAAATCTAATAAATTGTAATAAATAGTAGATATAATCCCATGTTGGCCCCAGTAAAGGATAGTTTGAAGATGACAAAGTAACTCAGGCATGAACCAGGTTCATCACTGGTATACATAGACACGGGCAAATTCAAGCACGTGAGATGCACATGAAGGAGATAAACGTAACCTGGCATAACAAATATCTCCTGATCGAAAAGGTTGCACAATTGATAAAGAGAATGACTCCTTACTCAAAGAGAACATTATCCAAGATAAGGAAGGAGTTAGAAGTTGAGATTAACTAGAACTCTTCCACCAAGGAAGAGTAGCATTAGAGGTCTAGTTATTTCTTCATCTACTAACTCTATATATTGCAGGATGTTCTCATTTTCACAGGGAGGCATAAACGCAGAAGTTAAACAGGAATTGAGAGCAAAATAGCAAGGCATTTTGCAAGCAATTCGTGTGAGATTCAAGTGTACAAACCCGAAGCTACTTGAACCAGATAGAAAAACCAGTTCTAAGAGTATGTCTTTTATTCTAGTTCAATTGTAGTAGGTGTTTTCACATTGTGCCTTTCAGCTTTATCTAGAGGCATTTGTAGTAGATACTCAGCGTATTCAAGTTAGAGTTAACTTGGAGTTGTCGCAACAGTTAAAGGTTGTTTGTTACAAGGGATTAGAGTTAGTCCTAGGCTTACAAAAGTGTTTTTGTAAATGCAGTTTTTGGCTCAGTGATTTAGTGAAGAGTTCGGAAAAATCCTACTAGGAAGTAGGTCGTGGTTTTTTCACCTTTTGAGCCAGGTGTTTTCCACGTAAAAATCCTTGTGTTCTTTAATTTCTGTACTTATTATTCCACAACAGTAGTATTAGGAACACAAAGAAGAACCAGGTCCTTCTATAATCTGTGCACTCGAAAAATTGGACACCACATAAATCACCCCTCCCTCTTGTGTGGTATTGAAGTATAAAACATCAATTGGTATCAGAGCGGGTTATCCTTGAAGAGGCTAACACTTTAGGATAAGATCAAGATGAGCGCACCACCTGGAAATTAGGAAGGACAATCAACCGCTAGGGCACCACTCTTCATTAGCCAGAGAGACCATATCATAGGAGAAGATTATGAGCTATGGGACATTGTCATTGACGGCCCCCTGGCTAGTATGAAGAAGAATGCTAAAGGATTAGATGTGCCAAAAATAAGAGCTGACTGCACTGCTGAGGACTTAAGAAAATGGGAGAAGAATGACAAGGCTAAGAAATGGCTTGTGTGTGGACTTGGTCCAAACGAGTACAGTAGAATTCAAAGTTGTATTACTGCTAAGGAAATTTGGGACACCTTGCAAGTGGCTCATGAAGGAACACCTCAAGTAAAGAGGTCCAGAGGAACTTTACTATATTCTCAATATGATAATTTCACTATGAAGGAAAGGAAAACCATCCAAGAGATGTATACAAGGTTCACCGCACTGATAAATGAACTTAAGTCTCTTGGAAGGATTCTTCTTGATGAAGACAAAGTTGAGAAGATTATGACAAGGGTTCTGCCAGTCTCTTGGGAAAGCAAAATCACTTCAATTCAGGAATCAAAGAACATTGCAACTCTTAAGTTGGATGAGTTGATTGAAAATCTCACTGCTTATGAGCTTAGAAGGCAAACCATGAAGATGGATGTGCCCAAAAAGGAAAGGAGCCTGGTACTCAGAATCATTGAAGGTGTTGATCTAGAGGAAGTTGAGATGGCTATGTTCACAAAGCACTTCAAGAAATACCTAATGAGAGGAAAAGGTTCTTCAAGAAGTGAAAATTATAACAAACCAAGGGTTCCTGAAAAAACAACTAATGAGGGTTGCTACAAATGTGGGAAGACTGATCATCACATCAAGAACTTCCCTCAATGGAAAATTCAGTGGAAGAAGGAAAGATCTGAATGAAGAAACAGGAAGAATGAATAGGTTCATCCTAAGAAAAACAAAGGATCAACAAAGGCTATGGTTGTTTCATGGGGAGAAAGCTCAGATGAGGACTCAGATGATGAAGATGGAGATGAACAAGAACTTATGGCAATTGGAGAATCTGATGAGGAATCTCATGAGGAATCTGAGGTAAGTATAATTCATCTCAAAGACAAAATTAAGTTTTTGTCTAAAGAAAAACATTTTGAATTACTTCTAGACTTCATTGATGAATATGAGGATATAAATAATGAAAAGGAACAGTTGTCTAAGAAATGTGTGATGTTAAAAGCAAAGTGTAAGAACCTAGAACTCCGAGTTAGTGAGACTGTAAGCGAGAATATTGCACTAAAGAACTAGGTCCATGCATTTGAAGCAAATGTCCTAGAACTAAAATATGAAAAACTGAAATTAGGAACAAGTAAGAAGACAGCTGAATGCAAACAACTCACTCTAGAAGAAAATGTAGGTAAACTGAAAGATGAGTTGTATAGGAATGATGAGCAGGTAAGATTCTTAAAGGAGGATCTAGGCAAGGTCAAGTATGAACTAGACAGAACCAATAAATGGAACAGATTCTCCGACGCTCTGTCATGGCTACAGGAACATCATAGTACCAATAGAAGAGGACTTGGCTTTGGAAATCAACAACCTAAGTGGAATCCTAAAAGAAAGTACCTCACTCTTCCTGAGAATAAGATTTGTACTCACTGTGGTAAAACTGGTCACTATAAAAGTAAATGTAGTGCAAAAGAATAGGCAAGCCAAAAGAACAAAAAATTTGTTCAGGGGAAGAATTGGCTACCAAGTTGGGCTAAAAGAATTTAATTCATCCTTTTGACTATAGAAAGGGACCCAAACTAGTTTGGGTTCCTAAGACTAACCCCTGATTTCCTTTTGCAGGTTCAAGTGAAGGGGAGCAGCCAAATATGGTATATGGATAGTGGCTGCTCAAAGCACATGACAGGAAGCAAGGACCAGTTCCTTTCACTTAAGGACCTCAAAGGAGGTAATGTCTCATTTGGAAATGGAAAGAAAGGTGAGATCATTGGAGTTGGTAAGGTAGGTAAGACTGATTCTCACTCTATTGAGAATTTCCATTTGATAGACGACTTAAAATACAATCTGATCAGTGTATCACAACTGTGTGATAGAGGTAACTTGGTAGCATTCACCTCAACTAAATATTTTGTGATAAATCTTACCACTGACAAGATTGTTTTACAGAAAAAAAGAGTGAACAATATATACATTATAGATCTTTCCACACTTTCAGAAAATGAACTCACTTGCTTAAGTGTGTTGGACAATGATCCCCTTCTTTGGCATAAGAGACTTGAACATGCAAGTCCGAGTCAACTCAACAAATTAGTCTCCAAGGACTTGGTGATAGGACTACCTAACATTAAGTTCAAGGAAGACAAAATCTGTGAGGCTTATGCAAGGGGGAAACAGGTAAGATATTTTAAATGCAAGAAAGTGGTAAGTACCACCAGAACGATGGAACTGGTTCATATGGATCTCTGTGGTCCAATGAGAACATTAAGCAGAGGTGGTAAAAGATATGTGATGGTGATTGTTGATGATTACTCTAGGTTTACTTGGACATTGTTTTTAACATCTAAAGATGAAGCATTTGACATGTTCACTTCTTTTGTTAGAAAAACTCATAAACAACTAGGCAATCAACTTGCATCAATTAGGTCTGATCATGGCACTGAATTTGAAAATGTTAAATTTACTGAATTTTGTGACGAGCATGGCATAAATCATAATTTTTCTGCTCCTAGGACTCCACAACAAAATAGAGTAGTGGAAAGAAAGAATATGACACTTCAACATATGGCTAGGACTATGCTTCTTTCTAGTAAACTACCCCATAACTTCTGGGCAGAAGCTGTAAATAATGCATGTTATATCATAAATAGGTGCATGACTAGATCTCTTGTAGAGAAGACTCCCTATGAGTTACTTAAAGGGAGAAAACCAAATATATTCCATCTTAGGGCATTTGAATGCAACTGCTTTGTGCACAACAATGGTAAAGACTCTCTAGCAAGTTAGATCCCAGAAGTGATGAGGGAGTACTCTTGGGATATTCTTCACATAGGAAAGCTTATAAGGTTTATAACAAAAGAACTATATGTGTTGAAGAAAGTGTTCATGTGGTTTTTTTTATGAAACTAACATCCTTTCTAAGAGACAGGAATATGATGATGAAACAATTAGGCTGGTAATAAACGTAAATGAAACCACAAACCAGACTGAAGCTGCACTGGAGGAAGGAACAAGTGATGGAACAGGTTCTTCCACTCAGGGCAACATGACATGGGGAATAAAACAAAGAGAAAATGATCCTCAAACCTCAATGGAACCTGTCCATGAACTTGTTCCATAGCAACAAAACACTGAAGGAACATCAAAGGTAAACCAATTGGTTGTTAGACCTTACAAATATCGAAGTTCTCATACCATTGAGAACATCATTATTGATCCAAACTCTAGAATCAAAACCATATCTTTATTAAACAATCTTTGTACTTTTGATGCTTTCTTATCTCTTATTGAACCTAAAAATATTGCTAAGGCTTTGTAGGATGCAGACTGGGTAAATGCAATGCAGGATGAACTCAACCAATTTGAAAGGAGTCAAGTTTGGCATCTGGTACCAAGACCCTTGGACAAATCAGTAATTGGCACTAAATGGGTCTTCAGAAACAAACTTGATGAAGATGGAACAATTACAAGGAACAAGGCAAGATTGGTGGTTCAAGGATATAGTCAGGTGAAGGGCATAGACTATGATGAAACTTTTGCTCCATTTGCAAGGCTGGAAGTAATAAGACTCCTCATAGCCTTTGCTGCTTACATGGAATTCACCCTTCATTAGATGGATGTCAAGAGTTCCTTCCTCAATGGTATCTAAAGGAAGAAGAGTTTTTCAAGCAACCTCCAGGGTTTGAAAGCAAGGAAAAATCTGATCATGTGTACAAACTTGACAAAGCACTTTATGAACTCAAGTAGGCTCCAAGAGCATGGTATGAAATATTATCAAAAATTTTGCTTGAGCATGACTACAAGAGAGGTAAAATTGACAATACTTTATTATTGAAAGAAAAAGGTAAAGATCTCTTGGTAGTTCAGATATATGTTGATGACATAATCTTTGGAGCAACTATCGATAAGCTAAGTAAAGAATTTGCCAAACTAATGGGGAGTGAATTTGAAATGAGCATGATGGGTGATCTTAATTTCTTTTTAGGCTTACAAATTAAACAAAATTCAAATGGAACTACGATCCATCAACAGAAGTATGTAAAAGAGTTTCTTAAAGGATTTAAAATGGAAGATTCGAAAGAAATTAACACTCTTATTGCAATAGCTACAAAGTTAGATATAGATGAACCTGGTTCATCTGTCTATCAGAAGTTGTATAGAGGAATGATTGGCTCATTGTTGTATCCCACTGCTAGTAGACCTAACATTGCTTTCAGTGTAGGTCTTTGTGCAAGATTTCAGGAAAACCCAAAGGAGTCTCACTTGACTGTTGTCTAGAGAATTTTGAGATATCTAAAAGGCACCACTGATCTTTATCTTTGGTATCTAAAAGGTAGTTTTTTCAATCTTGTGAGATATACTGATGCTCATTATGTAGGTTTTCTTGTGGGTAGAAAGAGCACTTCAGGTATGGAACACTTTCTTGGCTCGTGTCTTGGGCCACCAAAAAGCAAAACTACGTGGCCTTATCTACTGCTGAAGCTGAGTATGTTGTTGTTGCCTAATGTTGTGCTCAATTATTATGGATTAAACAACAATTGATGGACTTTGGAATCGATGTTGGTTGTATCTCCATTTTTTGTGATAACACTAGTGCAATTAGTATGTCTAAGAACCTTGTTCATCACAAGAGAACTAAGCACATAAATGTTAGACATCACTTTTTGATGGATAATTATGAAAAGGGGCTAATCACTGTGAAATTTTGTGCCACTGACAAGCAAATAGCTGACATCTTCACAAAAGCTCTAAGTAGAGATCACTTTGAAAGGAACATGTTAGAATTAAGGATGCTTAAGATCACCTAAAAGGACCAATTCAGAATTTACAACAACAAAAAAAATAATTGAAAAAAAAATGAAAAAAATTTGGTTAGAAAATCTGGAACTTGTGTAAATAACTAGATTAATTTTGGCAGTTTCATACTGTAAATAGTATACTCATGTGCCATGTGTTAAAATGACTTACTAATCTCTAATGATATTATCTCTATTTTGAAAAATTGAGACATGCACAGGAGGATTCTCAGTGAAGAGCCTGGTTCATCAATGTTGGTTCATCTAGATAGCACATTATGTTTTATACACTAAGTACAATTTGAAATAATGTTGTCACGACCCAAAATCTATTAAGGTCGTGATGGCGCCGGACACCACCGTCAGGCAAGCCAATCATTAATTAGTTGAAATAATTTCTTGTTTTAACATTTTTCGAAATTTTTACCTTTCACTTACAAGTCATAAAAGAGAATAAAAATTTATCAAATAAATACGACATGTAAACTATTCCATTTATTCAGTTAAATCTCAAACACATCCCAGAACCCGGTGACACTAGTACATGAGCAAATTCTAATAATTTCACAAATATTACAAAGCTTGTCCGAAATACAAATTGGACAAGGAATTTAAAAATGGAAATAAATACAATATGAGGGAGACTCTGTCAGCTGCGAATCGCCTCCAGATGATGTAACTCGCCTAAGTCTCCAGACCAGCCACGTCACTATGAAAGTACATGTGCAATAAAAATGCACAGCAAGTGTAGCATGAGTATGATTGAATCATGAGCAGAGTCCTACCTAAGTCCAAAACTCTCTTAAACTTATCCAATTAATTTGAACCAGTTCCATTTCAAAAGAATCCTAACCAAATTAAATTACCTAGATTCTAGGGAAGACTCCATCGTTTATTCAAAACTGACATTTCAATTTGATTAGACTTCTAATCGACTGTTGAACCTGCCGTTACCCATTAATTACACCCTCCCTTTAAATTGATCATCATCATCACTGACCTCTTCTCATAATTTCTAAACCGTCGAAATTACTCTTGAATTTCTCATCTTCTCCAAAAATTCAACCTACTCTTCTTATTTCCAGAACCAAGAAAAAAATGACTAACCCTTCTGATAACCCTGGTACACCCCCACCATGTTCCTCATCTTCCACTACCCCTCAACTTAGGAAAAGACGAGTAAAAATGCTTGCTCGAAAAGTTGTGGGTGGAGGTGCTCTTTCAAGGAAATTAAAGCACAATTACAAGCAATTCAAGCCCAAGAACCTTAGAACTCTGACGACTCCTTCAAGTCTGCAACTGAATGGGAAGAAACTGGGTCTTCTGATACTGAGCAGGTAACATCTAGTACAAACACTACTACTGAGGTCATATGTGATTTGGATGAAAATTTAGAAAATAGGTTTATATTGGTTGGGTCTGTAGTGGATGTAGAAACACCTGAGTCCGGAAGGAGAGGTGGTAAAAATAAAATAGAGTGATGGTGTGCGTAGTGATGAGAGGGGAAAAGGAAAAAGAGTGGTTGATTTTTCACCCACTTTTGAAACCGGTAAAATGTCTATCTGTGGAGCAGAGTTAGAAAAGGTGGAAGAAAACAGGGGGAAGTAGATCTGGAGAAGCCGCTGAAGGGTTGGTTAATCTTGGAAAACATACAAATGAACCTGGTTTATCCATTGAAGAAACCCTCGCAGATCTATTGAAAAAGGTAGGTGACAGTTATAAACCCAAGAAGAAGAGAACTCCTAGGAAAAAGACCCCTGGCTTGACTAGAGCCAACAAGAAAAGGAAGGTTGCTCCTTTTGACACAACTAAAGTTCCTCTCCCAAGAGAAAGAGCCACAAGGAGTCAGCTGAAGAAAAGTGAGGAAGAGTTGCAGAAAGCTTTAAAAGAAAGTAAGAAGAAAAGGATGGACAAAGGGAAAGAAAAGGTGGGAGAGCCTGTTGAGGATGTTAATGTGGATGAAATGGACCTGGTCCATGAAGGTGTAAAGGTGACTATTGAGGTGGAGGTTCAGACCCCTAAGCACAAGAAAGCCAAGACTTCTTGTCTACATCTGTATCAAAGTCTGCTGAACCATCCACTCTGGCAAAAAGGACCAGATCTACAGTGAAAACCAAACAAAAGATTACTGAAGAAGAAGAATGGAGTGAAGAAGAATGTGAGCCCAAGGCTGTATACAAAAGTGAAATGAAGCCCCCCTTCCCCCGCAAGGTTTTGTTTGAATTCATCAACAAGTGTGTGTTGCCTAGGCAGTAAAGGAGGCACATTTCGAACTTCGTGGACTTGGTTTTGATGGAATGTATGGATAGTGGGAGGTAAATCAACTGGCCTGAATTTATTATCCAGCTTCTCGATAGGGTTATCAATGGCTCCACAGCCCATGCAATTCCCTATGGCTTCATTCTCACTATTGTTATTGCTCATTGTAAAGTGCCACTGAAGAAGTGGGAGATGGCTACAAGCAAAGACCATTTTGGGGTCAACACTCTGATTGCTTGCAATTATGAGGTCCATGCAATTCCCAATGAACCTGGTTCATCTAAAAAGACACCAATCAATAACAAAGTCAGAGCCTTGGTGCAGGAGAGTGGCAAATGATGCTGAGATAGCAAGGCTGAAGACACGATTGGCTGAGGTAGAATCTGAGAGAGATGCTCTCAGAACTGAGCTTACAAAGGAAAAGGAGAAGAATGATGTAATTCTTCAAGACATGCTGCACCTTCTCCAAGCCAAAAATCAAGCCCCAAGTTCTTTCAAGCCTTAAACTCCTAGCCTAGTGTAGAACTTTTAGTGAGCCAGTTTGGGATATTTTTTTCCTCATGTTTTCAATAATTTTGTTTTTTTATGGATTGTGGAAGAATCATATCGTCTATCAATGAAAATTGCTGGTTTCTGCTCTAATCGGTTGTCTATATTTCTTTGATAGTTGAAATTCTTAGCTTGATTGTTGAAGATTAATCCATGAATGCATTTTAGTAGCCTCAGTGTCCATGAGTAAGTTTTAAAATCTGGGATTCACACATTTTTTATGCAACTTTTCGATGATGCCAAAAGGGGAAAAAATGTCTGCTTTACATTCTGAACAGTGATGTTTATAACCTAATGAACCTGGTCCTTGATGGTAAGTGAAAAATGTTCTAACATTGTGCTGATGTTGGGTTAAGTTGAAACAGGGCCTAAGCGTATGGAAACACAAACTTTGTCATCATCAAAAAGGGGGAATTTGTTGGCCCAAGTAAAGGATAGTTTTGAAGATGACAAAAGAACTCAGGCATGAACCAGGTCCATCACTGGTATACATAGACACGGGCAGATTCAAGCACGTGAGATGCACATGAAGGAGATAAACGTAACCTGGCATATCAAATATCCCTTGATCGAAAAGGTTGCATAATTGATAAGGAGAATGACTCCTTACTCAAAGAAAACATTATCCAAGATAAGGAAGGAGTTAGGAGTTGAGATTAACTAGAACTCTTCCACCAAGGAAGAGTAGCATTAGAACTCTAGTTATTTCTTCATCTACTAACTGTACATATTGCAGGATGTTCTCATTTTCACAGGGAGGTACAAACGCAGAAGTTAAACAGGAATTGAGAGCAAAATAGCAAGGCATTTTGCAAGCAATTCGTGTGAGATTCAAGTGTACAAACCTGAAGCTACTTGAACCTAGGGGTGGGCATCGGTCGGTTCGGTTCGGTTATGAATATTATCGGTTTAGCATATCGGTTATCAGTTTACAAATATGATAAACCGATAACCAAACCGATAAGATATTAGTTATCGGTTATCGATCATTATCGGTTCGGTTATCGGTTTACCCGATAAGATAACTCAATCTATAGTTAAGAAAAAAAAGAGAAGACAATTCACTCGAGTTAAGCAAAAAAGAGAAGAACTCACATATAGTATACTACCCAATTTTGCGTACTAGCCACAACTAATATTTGAAGAATATTTCATTTTGGAAAATTCATGACTTGTGCAATCTCAAAAATTGGTACTACAACTCCACAAGCATTCCATCTTCAATTCACTAAAAATATTAGTTAACGGGAACATAAATTACAATTTTTTGGTTTCCTGCCAAACCATAATCAAGAGATCAATGTCATATTCCAGAGTCCAATTGTAGCAAGATCAACAAGAGTACTAATAATTCAAAAGTTGTCCAAACACAACTGAAATAGTGTTAATTCTTCAACAACAATTGTCCAAATACATTAATAACAATACAAAGTAGTAGCAATTTCACCTTAAAATTAACAAGTATGAACATAGTACTAAAACATGAGCACAAAATAACGAATCGAAAACAATCAAAAATCCTATATTTTTATTATCGAACTCTACTGTAAAACTCAAAAGAAAGGAACGAAATTTGTTCTTAACAAAGAAGTAATTTTGGAATACAAATTTACGTTAAGATTCTAAGAATGTGGTTGTACTTTGAATTTTGAAGAAGAACTGTTCAAGAATAGAATTAGAGTCTGAAGAGTGAACATTGAAACTTCAATCTTGAATACTGCTGGAAAAATTAGGAGAAAAAGAGAGAATGAAGCCTTAGAAATTGGGTAAAATCCTAATTTTATTAAATCTTATTGGGTTATCGGTTAACCCGTTAAAAAACTGGACAAATCGTGGCCCGAACCGATAACCCAATAGTGAAAAAATACAAAACCGTTACCGAACCGTTAACCCAATAACCCGATATTGATACTCCAATAAGCTTTTATTGGTTCGGGCTATCGGTTATACCCGATATATGCCCAACCCTACTTGAACCAGATAGAAGAACCAGTTCCAAGTGTCTTTCTTTTATTCTAGTTCAATTGTAGTAGGTGTTTTCACATTGTGCCTTTCAGCTTTATCTTGAGGCATTTGTAGTAAATGCTCAGTGTATTCAAGTTAGAATTAACTTGGAGTTGTCGCAACAGTTAAAGGTTGTTTGTTACAAGGGATTAAAGTTAGTCCTAGGTTTACAAAAGTACTTTTGTAAATGCAGTTTTTGGCTCAGTGATTTAGTGAAGAGCTTGGAAAAATCCTATTGCGAAGTAGGTCGTGATTTTTTCACCTTTTGAGCCAGGTGTTTTCCACGTAAAAATCCTTGTGTTCTTTAATTTATGTACTTATTATTCCGCAACAGTAGTATTAGGAACACCTAAAGAACCAGGTCCTTCTATAATTTGTACACTCAAAAAAATAGACACCACAGAAATCACCTCCTCCCTCTTTTGTGGTATTGAAGTATAAAACACCATCTCATAACTTTAAAAATAAAATAGGTGCAATACTAAAAACCTTAAAAGTTGAACCAAAAAAATTTAAATCTTGATTCGCCTCATTTTCTTGAAGTTTCCTACTTCTCTCATCTTCTTCTTCCTTTCATACGATTCCACTATATTTCAAATGGTTTAACTATATCATGTCATAGACGGACAGTTGAGGGCTTAAACCCAAAAACGAAAAATTATTTCCAGTTGATATTTATATTAAATTAATAAATACAAAATATGTGCTATTATTCGTATTAGTTTTTAACACTTAACCATGAACAAAATAATATGTATTTCCTTGATAATTTCTATTGTTAAATTGATTGATTTGGTACAAACATTAAATACGAGCAAGTATTTATCACTTGTACCTGGTGTATATCTACAATTGAGAGTTGAGATTATTATATTATTCACAAACAATAAGTTACTGTATTAGAGTAAGTTTACGCAATCCAAAATTTCTGTTAGTTCTTTGTTTAGGATCCAAAAAAATTAACCGTATCTCATACTCATTATGTCAAAGGGTCACGTGCAATTTAAGAAAAAATGATGGACTAAAAATTAAAGGTCATGTGACCCCATTAGACATGATCATATAAATATCAATCACTTTCCTTAATCTATTTTTCTTCTAAATTAAGATTGAGCTTATAACTAATTAACTGGGAAACAAAATAGAAGCAGTGCACCAAACAACAACAACAATAACATATTCAGTATTATTCCATAACATGGGGTCTGGGAAGAGCAGTGTTGTCACGTCCCAAACTACCCCCTAGACGTGACTGGCACCTAGCTTATATTGTCCGCTAGGCGAACCAATTCCTTTACTCTTAACCTATTATATAAGTATTGAGAGGAACACGTACTAGCCCAAAAATACTAAATATTATTAAATACGAAACGGTTATTCGACTAAACTCATAATTTATTTATTTCTAAAGAGCACTCAAATACTAAATCTCTAACCCAAATTACATACTAAGAATGTGGAGCATCTAATGGAGTAATTGAAGTTTAAGTAACGGGCATGCAAACCCGAAAGAAATAATAGACATAATATAGGTAGAGCTGAAACAACAACCTCCACGGATAATGCGGCGGCTCACTTCAGCAATAGGATCCACTCAGCGAACTCGTCAACTACTAGCTCTATCTCCCGCAACGGTATCCGCATAGAGTTGCATGTAAGGAGTGAGTTATACGTAAATATAACCCAGTAAGATCCTCGACCCGCCACTTTAAATACCTCTGGAACAAGTGTTAGAAAATACAAACACACTACAATATGAATGATATAGTAAATACGATAACTATACAATAACTCAATATATGTGTATCACCAGAGTTCTTAAGAATTAACCAACAAGGGGACCCACTAAGGACTTATCATAATTGCAGTGAAAGAAATTTACCAATACACCTACGAATCCACAACGGCACCACAATGCCTCGAATACGTAACAGAGCATACACAATGCAGAGGTGTTGTACAAAGGCATACACAATGCCCCAACATCATGGCGCACAGCCGTATCAAACTCAACATCATGGCACACAGTTGTATCAAACTTAACATCATGGCGCACAGCCGTATCAAACTCAACATCATGGCACACAGTTGTATCAAACTTAACATCATGGCGCACAGCCGTATCAAACTCAACATCATGGCGCACAACCGTATTAAACTCAACATCATGGCGCACAATCATATCAAACTATCAAACAACTTATAATTTTTTTTTCATACTTTAATTAAAATAATATATTTACGGCTGATCTAAGACCACCGATTCTACCAAGCGCACGCTTGTCCCAACACATGGACCAGGCAGAGAAAAGCACACTTTCAAAACGGGTTTAAGAAAAACAAGTACCAAAGCTTAAAGTCTCACTTACCTCGCTAGCGGAAAGTTGCCCAACCTTGCAATGTCTAGAATACCGACTAAACGACCTTCAATGACCACAATCTATCCAAAATATTGAATAACACGTCCTAATTAGTCTAGATGAATAATTTCCATAATCTTAGGACAAATCAAATCAAATTCAATCCCCAGTCTAATTACTAACAATCTGTTCAGATTTATTAAACACTGAATGTTAACAGAATGCCAAAGCAGTGGAGCTTCAGGATGATTACAGTGGTTTAACCCACCGACGCCATACAACCATGGGCAATCATGAATAAATCATTGCCATATTCCTTTGCTATTACACAAATAACTAGGGGTAACCATTATGTTTTCTATATAAAAAAAATTATAACAAAGTGAACTAACATCAGAAACTTTTTTATTTTTCAATTCAAATTACATAGATTTCTCATTCCATCTCCATTATCTAATAATCATATCTAAATTATTACTTTCCACCATAACATAATTATTGATTCCTCATTCTTTAATTCTATTACCATTAATCCAACAGAAGACAATATCAATTGGAAGGCTTAATTGAGTTTTGTGTACCTGATATTTTTGGTGTCTTCCTACTTTTTTGTACAGAGTCCACAGAGAACTCTTGGCCTCTGTCAATCTCCTCTAACCTAACGTGTAGTTTCGCTTTTCCTTTTTGTTTCCTTTATCTTTTTTTTCTTTCTAATTAAGACCTAAATTACTTCTTTTCTACACCTTAGGTCTTTGTGCATTGGACAATAAGAAAAATATATGGGTTTAGCCCATTTCTTTATCATATATATATTGTCTTAGTTATTTTATTATCCAACTCAATATGTATAATTATTAATTAGGTTCACTAACAATTTAAATAAATTTTACAACTCTTAAGTTACTTAGTATATATAAAAGTTTCGGTTATTACATTCTCCCCCACTTATCAAACGTTCGTCCTCGAACAAGTTAAAAAAAATGTACCTGACATCTCAAACAAATGGGGGTATTTGCTTCTCATGTCTGCCTCAGACTCCCACGTAGCTTCCTCTGTTGGATGGTTACGCCATAATACTTTCACTGAAGCAACCTTTTTCGACCTCAATTGTCGCACTTGTCTCTCAAGAATAGCTATCGGCCCTTCTTCATAAGTTAAGTTCTCATCAAGCTCCACATCCCCTTTCTGAATCTTATGACTATCATCATGAACATATCGTCTAAGCATAGACACATGAAATATGGGATGAACCGCAGACAACCTCGGAGGCAAGGCAAGTTTATACGCTACCGACCCGATTTGATCTAAAATCTCATACGGACCAATATACCTCGGACTTAGCTTACCTTTGCGCCCAAATCTCATGACTCCTTTCATAGGGGACACCTTTAAAAAGACTTTTTCTCCTTTCATAAACTCCAAATCACGAACTCTCTTATCTGCGTAGGATTTTTTTCTACTTTGAGCTGTCCGAAGTCGTTCCCGTATCAATGTAACTTTCTCCAAAGCTTGCTGAACCAAATCCGGACCCAATAGTTGTGCTTCACTAGGTTCAAACCACCCAACTGGTGAACAACACTTACGACCATATAAAGCTTCAAACGACACCATCTGTATACTCGACTGATAGATGTTATTATAAGCAAACTCTGCTAATGGCAACTGATCGTACCAATGACCACCAAAATCAATTGCACAAGCTCTAAGCATGTCTTCTAAGATCTGAATAACCCGCTCGAACTGTCCGTCCATCTGTGGATGAAAAGCTGTGCTCAACTCAACTTGAGAACCCAATGACTTCTGAAAAGATTTCCAAAACTCACAGTAAACTGTGCACCCTGATCTGATATTATAGAAATAGGCACACCATGAAGTCAAACTATTTCACGGAGGTAAATATCTGCTAACTGTTCTGCAGTGTGAGTCACTCGAACCGGTATAAAATGCGTGGACTTTGTGAGTCTGTCCACGATCACCCATACTGAATCATGTTTTCTAAAAGTACGTGGAAACCCAACTACAAAATCCATAGTAATCCTTTCCCACTTCCACTCCGGGCTAATTAAATTCTGCATCACACCGCCTGGTTTTTGGTGTTCATATTTCACCTGCTGACAATTTAAGCAACTAGTCACACGTTTCAAAATATCATACTTCATACCTTTCCACCAGTACAATTCACGCAAATCTTGATACATTTTGGTAGCACCTGGATGGATAGAGTAGCGGGAGTTATGAGCTTCTTCGAGAATCAACTACTTCACATCACCTACCATGGGGATACACAATCTACCATGTCGACGTATCAAACCTTCATTGTCAATAGAAAATGTCTTAACACTACCATTATGCACTCGATCACGGAGTTTAGCAAGACGGGAATCTTCAAATTGACGAGCCTTGGCCTGTCCAACCAAGGATGATTGCGCTACCTAACCTGCAAGTAGTCTGTCCGGCAATNTGAATATCCATAACCATAGGTCGTTCTTCAGCAGTAAATCGGGCCAAGCTACCCATAGACTTTCTACTCAAGGCGTCTGCCACCACATTCGCCTTCCCGGGATGATATAAAATAGTAAGATCATAATCTTTAAGTAATTCTAACCACCGTCTCTGCCTCAGATTCAAATCTATTTGCTTGAATATATATTGCAGACTCTTGTGATCAGTATAGATTTCACATGTCTCACCATAAAGATAGTGACGCCAGATCTTAAGTGCAAATATGATCGCAGCCAATTCCAAGTCATGAGTTGGATAATTGTTTTCATGGTTCTTTAGCTGCCGAGAAGCATAAGCTACAACCTTTCCATTCTGTATCAACACACAACCCAAACCGACTCGAGACGCATCACAATAAATATTAAAACCCCCTGCACCTGTAGGTAGAGTCAAAATCGGAGTCATAGTCAATGCGGTCTTCAACTTCTGAAAACTTTCTTCACACTCATTTGACCACTGAAATGCCACACCTTTCTGAGTCAATGGAGTGTCTATCTTATAGAAACCCTCAACAAACCTTCTATAATATCCGGCTAGGCCTAAGAAGCTAAGTATCTCTGTAGGAGTAGTGGGCCGAGGCCAATCTCGAACTGCCTCTATCTTCTTTGGATCAACATGAATCCCATCTCGTGACACCATATGTCCCAAAAAGGAAACTGTATCCAACCAAAATTCACACTTTGAGAACTTGGCATAAATCTTTCGCTCCCTAAGTGTCTGTAGCACAACTCTCAAGTGTTGTTCATGTTCTGCCTCACTTCGAGAGTAGACCAAAATGTCATCAATAAATACAATCACAAAATGATCTAAGAATGGCTTGAATACTCGGTTCATGAGGTCCATAAATGCTGTGGGGGCATTAGTAAGCCCGAAGGACATCACCAAAAATTCAAAATGTCGTACCTGGTCCGAAACGCTATCTTGGATATATCCTCGGTCTTAATTCTCAGCTGATGGTAACCCGATCTCAGGTCAATCTTTGAAAAGTGAGTTGCACCCTGTAGTTGGTCGAATAGATCATCAATACGTGGAAACGGATATTTATTCTTGATCGTCACCTTATTCAGCTGCCTGTAATCAATACACATTCTCATCGTG
>ML419172.1:111861-131064 GCA_005239525.1 Nicotiana knightiana | reverse complement strand
GCTAACCTAATGCCTATATTCCTATGGAATCAGGATTAACAAGAACGAATTAATAATTCCCGTTTAATAACCCAACAAGGCGATTAGGTATATTCCTATCCTAACCGCAAATCCGCTCTCCTGAAGAGTTAAGATCTTGTTCTACCCAATCTTATATGCAATCTAGAATTCCCTCTCCCGAGTTCAACCCTAGATTCGTAGATAGTAGTCAATTGATGATCAAGCAATTGAATAATTAAGCACAAGATTGAATAAACAAACCAATTAAGATAAACAATAAGAATAATTCAAGCTTCAACTACAACGTTCATGTAACACCCAATACTCTAGAACTAATAAACTATAAAACTAAAAGAAGAGAAGAGAAGAAAAACTAAGTAGAATCCTCTGTCGAATCCCCAGTCCACAGTCTGCATAAGCCCCTTCATGTGATGTTTTTGGGTCTATTTATATGTTTAGAATGAACCCTAAACGTCTCAAAGACTTCTATTCTAACTTGGAAACACTTAAAACCCGTCAAAACACGATTTCTGGCTGTCCCGGGGACCCTGGCGTTTGGGCTCTAAGGCCTGGGTAACGCCAGGCCCCCCCTGGCGTTAGGGCTCTAAGGCCTGGGTAACGCCAGGCTGCCCAGGCTGTTTGGCTTGGCGCCCGGCTATCGTCCGGGTGTCCCCTCTCGCGTATTCTTCGACGTATTTGCATCCGTTTAGCCCCGTTTCTAATTCCAATTCACCTACACATAAAATAAACTTTATTAGGCACATACGACGTGTATTTTATCATTAAAGCTCATAAAATGCGAGGGATATAATGCTTAAAATCACGAATTCTAGCCACACATCAGTAATCAACCTTTTATTTAGTTGATCAATATATTCATTTCTGCTAGTTAAGATAATGCTTTAGTTTCTATCATGTAATTACACAAGTTACGTTTAAATCTAATGATGGAAATATTTTCCTTATTAAATGCACTACTATTTTCATTGGGGTTGATAATCGAGTGTTATAGAAGAACCAAATCATCTTTTATTGGATGATTTTTTTCGTTTCTGACGCGACGCAAGAAGTCATTGAATGTTGGAACTGTTCTTACTTTTATATTTCTTGTCATTTGAGTAATTTTCAATTGAGGCCACAAGTATAATTTTGGCAAGTTAGCTTTTACAGTTTTTGCTTTCGTCAATTTTGAAATTACTGATCGATCTTGACAAAAATCACCTCCCAAACTATTAAATTTTGACCAAACGGTTCATTGATATCAATATATCTCTAGAACTCTAGGTGATGTTTCTATCATTTGACGCTTAGCCAAAAGCACTTCATCCCCTATTATAGCTTTTGCTTTCCTTCTAAATTTAACATTATTATTCTGCTTTTATATATTTGTGAAGGTTATTTCAATTATTTTAAGAGGTATATTAAATCTAAAGTCAGTTGTATGGACTCATAATAAAATTGTTGTTGGTACACCACTTGTTCTTATTGCTAAAAATACCATGCCTTCTGATCTAATAATTTGCAAGTAATGCATGACATATGAATATTATTTCGATTCCTCCGGAGGCATCTACAAAGGATAGTCTCGCTATACCAGAGTCGATTTTTGATAATATAGTCTTAAAAGCTTATTCTTGTTCAGAATTTAGTTTCGATTGTGCTTCCTCAAACACCGCCTTCTTAATATTATACTAATCTTTTTTACTTTATGATCTAACTTTTTTATTCTCTAACACTCGTTTTATGGAATGAAGTTATGTACCATAAAATTTCTTTTAACTTGAAAAATAATACTACTCATATGATGAATTTAATAAATAATTTAATTGAATTCTCTTGCTAAATAATTAAATAAAAGATTTGATTATTTTGTTTTAACATAAAAAATAATTTATTTTCTGTTGATTCAGAATCTTAATATTAGTTCATCTCATGTTTGAATATTTAACAGTAATTATAGTTTTATCCATCATAAATTTTATTTTCAAAGAGTAAAAATATCGATATGACATTCCAATTTTAGATCATTATGTTTGCAAAATTATTAGTGATTTTGACTCGTACTAACCTTTTTCTTATATTTCTCACACATTTATATTCATAAAAATATACTTAGTTGTTCTTTAATAATTGGGTATTTTTTCTATATTACACGAAAAACTAATAATAAAAAATATTATTTGGGTAGGAAAGCAATTCAAATATAATATAGTAATCTATTATCGTAGGAATTGTTTTCTTAATTTTAATGCTTGATGTAGTCCGTTTAACATTACTTTTATTTTTTCTTGGCATGCAATATTATAGAGTTTTAATGTATTAAGTTATGTATTAACATATGTCTTTTCTTCTAAAAGTTGATTTCCTAACTATCCATCAAATCATTAATACATATTCACTCTTTTTTATTGCTTTAATTAGACACATCATTTTTTCACATGTTTGTAGTAGTGACAAGAGGTAATTTCGAGATAATGAAATTGAATTCTGATACTACCGTGATTGCTAACTTGTAGTATTATATATCTATGGTCGAAAGTAATTATACTAATAGGATTCCTAACGTGTAGTATTATGTATTAAAATTAATAGGATTATGAGACTAGTGTCTAGATTCCGATTATATCATTTTAATAAAATTTGCTTAATATTATAAGATTTTTGTTAAACCGGCATTCTATTCATGCTTTTATAATAACTAGTTTCTACGTTCGGGCGGTTCACGGATATCATTTGTCAAATATTATAACGCGTACCAAATATAAAAAAAAAAAAAAACTTTTAATTGCATATATACTATAAAATTAATCATGCGTATGAACGAACTTTAATAACCAGTTCCTTAAAACAATTTTTTTTGACAGAATATAACATGTAGTCTCATAAACTCATTAACCTTAAAAAAAAAGTTATTAAACACATCAATAAGGTTTTGACGCAATCAAAGGACAAAACAAAATTATTTGGACTCACATAATTAGAGATTAAAGTTGTAAAATCACATTAAGAAAACAACAATACCTTCTTCTTTTTTAATGCAAAAATTTACTTTAGTTCAGACTTAATGATTCATGTTATGAGAGTTATTCTTCTTATTTTAAGATTCATTAATGACAGTGTCTAGATTGATTAATTGTAATACGTATCCAATATTAAAATTGATTTACTATTTAGAAACAAATCTCATTAACAACTACCTTAAAAGAAGTAGTTTAATGCAATCTAACTTATTTGTTGTACCACATCAGTTTTCAAAAGTATTTCTTATTTGGACTTTTTTCTTTGCTTGTTTGATACTATAAGATATGGGAATTGATTATGACTTAAGAGCCTATTTGGAATTTCCTTCGGTAAAAGAACTTTAAACCCGAAAAGAATTGAAATTCTTAGTAAATTCGTTCAAAGTTATGTGCTTTCCATGTTTGAAAGGTTAGAAAGATAAGAATACATATTTTTTTCTGGTCCGAGAGAATATATATGTTCCAATATAATAAGGAAGTTTAGTAAGGATAAAATATATGGCAAAACTTAGAAGATTCCAGGTTCTAAATATTAGGCAATGGTATAAAATTGTTATATATTCAATATAACAATATTTAGTATAAATTCCTTCGGTATTAGTGTTACGACCCGGTCATTCGTTACGTAGAACCTGCATCATAATTACTATTCTTGACTGGTCATAGGTTGGTTATACTGTTATTGATGTGTTAGAGTTGGTAGGCAATCAGAATGGTTGTTGTGAGAGTTTAGCCACTCAGTCCTTAAAAATAGCCTTAAAATGGAAAAAGTCAACTGAGGGTTGACTTATTGATAAACGACCTCGNAATTAGGCTTGAATTGGCGAAAGTTAGTTTTTGGTTATTTCCTGTCGGCAGTGAAAAATAGGCTATCAGGGTCGGAATAGAATTCCTGAATGTGGAACAGGTTCGTAATGTCATTTTGGATGTGTCTGCAAAATTTCAGGTCAATCGGAGTTGTTTTGGATAGTTTCGGCATCATTGGTGGATTTTAGAAATTTCAAAGTTCTTAGGCTTGAATCCGATGTAAATCTGGTGTTTTGATGTTAGTTTTGGTTTTTTGAGAGTGCAACTAAGTTTGAACAATCAATTATGATGTGTTGGTAACTTTAGTTGGGGTCCCGAGGGGCTCGGGATGGATTTCGGTTGGTTAACGGGCATTTTTGGACTTAGAGAATTGCTAGTTTTCTAGTTTTTGTGCAGCAGGGATCTGTGAATCACGATCGCATGGCAAGGCCTGCGATCGCGTAGAACACTTTGAGGGCCAAGCAAAATTGTGCATCGTGATCGCGTGAATCGGGTTGCGATCGCGTAGGTTTGGAAGAAGGTGAAGTGCGATCGCGTGGGCTAGGTCGCGATCACGTAGGGTCATGACAGGCGCGTGGGGGTGAGGTCAATTGGTCTTCGCGATCGCGTGCATTTGATTGCGACCGCGTGAGGTTGAGCTGCTGTGAACCGCGATCGCGTGACTTTTTCCGCGTTCGCAGTGAAGAAATCACTGCAGTATATAATTAAATCCTCCGCGACTTAAACCCTTTTTATACCATTTTTGTACGGACATAGAGCTTTAGGGGCGATTTTTGAAGAGGGAAATAATTGTTCTTCATAGAGGTAAGTGTTTTGGACATTAAAACTCATTTATGGATGATTATAGAACATAATATCAGTGTTAAATTCACAAAAATCAGTAGAAAAGGGTGGGTTTAGGGCTTGAGATTTTGAGACCTTTAGGGATTGATTTGAGAGGTCAAACGAACTCCGATTTTAGTATTCTTTATATGTACGGACTCGTGGGATGATGAAGAACAGTTTGGTATAAAAATTTCTAACTTTCGGGACGTGGGCCCGGGGGTCGGGTTTTTACCAAATTCGGGTTTTGGACTAAATTTGATATTTTTCTATTAGAATTTATTCCTTAAGAATAAATTGATGATGAAAATCTGAACTTGGTAGATTTGGAGCACTCAGAGGCCGGATTTAGAGGCAAAGGCACATAGGAATAGTATTTTAGTTGGTTTTGAGGTAAGTAACGTTTCCAAACTTGGTTCTGAGGGTTCGAAACGCCGAGCTAAATGATTTATGACTACTGTTGAGGTGACGCACATGCCAAGTGACGGGCGTGCGGGCGTGCACCGAGTAATTGTAGCCTGGCTTATCCCATGGCACCGCTTAGTGATTATTCCATGATGATAATTGTACTTCCATTAATGTGGTAATTGTGAACATGTTAGAAATTATGTTAAGTATAAATGCTGAAACCGGGTGGTCGTATATTTCTGTCTCATGTGGTGATTATTTGATGTCATATACTCAGTCTTGTTATAACATATCATTTCATATAGCAGTCTCAGTATTGTTAATTACATGCATACTTATCATTGTTTCGGGCTGATGGAGGCATTTGTGATCCATGTGAGTGAGACTGAAGAGTAATGAGTGAGTGAGGCCGAGAGCCTATTATTGAGACATTTATGAGAATGGACTGCACACTGCAGCGATATTTAAATCATGCCTTCGTTGGCTTGATATGGCGCTTGGGCCACTAGGGCCCCTATGGAGTCTTTACACCCCCAGTGAGCGCATTGATGTGAGGAATGGATCTTCCCTGGACATGGATCTTACTCGAAGTGTATGTTATGTGAGGGATGAATCTTGTCCTAAGCTGATGTTATGAGAGGGATGGATCTTCCCTGGATATGGAAATTATCCAAGTGTTGTATTCCGGAGATGGATCTTCTCCGTAGGGGCTGTACTGGCCTTCTTCTTCAGTACGGAGTGACTACGGTCACCGGTGTTTATGCATATTCTGGGATGGAACTTCCCTGGGCATGAGAGCCATATATAGTACTGAGTGGACTTCTGTGGGAGATTTGTGAGCACTATGTGCATATCCATACTGGTTTCATACATATATTTTATGATGGCATGTAGAGTATACTGGCATACTTGGCATATTTTCTCATCCTGATAAACTGTCAGCATGTCTAAATTCTGTATAACATTTATTGTAACATAATTGAGGTTTTGTTTGTCACTACTTCTCATCACATAGTTTGAGTTCGTTACTTCTGAGTTGGTGTACTCACGTTACCCCCTGCACCTTGTGTGCAGATCCAGGTACACCGGGACCCGGTAGCGGATATTGAGCAGTGGTCAGCGTTTCTATTGGAGTTGTCGATGTAGCAGCTGGCGATTGCGACCTCGCCTTCTCTTTCCTATTCTACTTGTTGTTCTTTATTTTGAGATAATGTTGTCCATTTCTCCTTTTCTTTTGCTTTATGTTATAGTAGCTCATGACTTAGTGACATCGGATCCGGAGTTGGAGGTTTTAAATTTTATTTCTTCAAATATTATTTTAAACTTCAGATTCTTAGTATTATTACTAAATTCGTTTAAAAATCACTTTTTTATTGGAAATTGAACTTAGATTAGTTAAAAAGGGAGGCTTGCCTAGTTCCACGACAGGCGCCATCACGACTCCAAATTGGGTCGTGACAAGATGGCAGAACGCTAGGTTAAATGGGTCTCACCAGTCATGAGCATTTTTAGTAGAGTCTTGTGGATCGGTACAGAGATGTCTGTACTTATCTTCGAGAGGCTGCAGAACCTTTAGGAAAAATCTCACATTCTCGAACTCTTGTCGTGTGAATCCATTGATTCAACCTGAAGCATAATTCTTTGAACTCCTTTCATGTATTCAAAAGCGCACGTGAGTGCTCGGTATCATTTGTGTACCGATGGCTTGTGACTTCCATGAATAGGATGTGATTTTAGAATGTTTGGGACCAGTCTGGAGGACTTGAGGCCGGATTTTTGTCTGTGGCTTGAGTGACGAGATTTTGTTTGTGTGAGAACATGTATTAGGGACTTATATGTCTGTTGGTGTCCTTATTGACGAGACTTGGTGACTAGATGACCATGTGGTGAGTGTGATTTGAGAGTGAGATGTGTTTATATTGATTGATTGTGACAAAGAGGGAGTGGCTGGATATGTAGCGAGGACGCTGAGTGTTTGACTTCTTTCTGGAGTTGGCATATGGTCTCGAGTCGTGAGTTTATGGAAGACCTCTTATGTTGTTTTGTAGCAAGTTCTCTTTTACCAGTAATTGATATATGTTGCAATTTGAGTTTAGATCACTTGTGGGAGTTGGCACGACTATTGAAATGGTGAATGCGAGGTTGGAGATGATTTGGGATATTTAATGGTTTGAGTTATGTATGAGCTTATGAAGGATTTAGTTGAATCCCACTGCGGTATTGTGGCAATGATAGCGTATGGGCATTGTGAGCTACTGTTTGTTTTGATATATGGCTTTGAGCCAAGTGGGGGAGTCTGCTAATGATTAGTTGGTTGCCCGATGATGTGCTGTATTGGTTTTCAGTTTGGGGTATACTGGTGGATCAGTTATGACCTGCAGAGGTGGAGTTGAGAATGACTCGAGTAATGGAAAAAAATTCTGGATACAGGTTGTATTATACTCTATGGGGATATGAGTCTCATTGCATGATTGAGTTGTTATTTGTAAAGGAAGTAATGTGCGTAAAGTAGGAGTTTGCTTGGTTGCCTAGGGGGTGTGGGTTACTCCCTTGGGTGTTGGTGTGGTAAGGGATACAGTTAGTTCTTTGGGTGCTTATGAGGTAATGAGTTTTCTACATGTGTTTCCTAGCAATGCTCTTGGGTGTTGGTGACCTGCGTAGTGTAGTTGAGTTAGAAGGATTCAATTCTGACGGTTGGGTGTTGTACAAGTGGGATTCGAATAGTTCCTGATGGTTTCTACCACGGTTAGAGATGTGTACTTTCTACTAGCGTGAGGAGCATGAGAGGTATAGTGATTTTTCTTCTAGATGGGATCAAATGTAAGTTCTTGGCTAGTTGGATACGTAGTTGTTTGTGGCTAGGAAGAGGTTATTTACCGGTATTGGGTTGTTATAAGCAACTATTGTAATTAAGAGTTATCGCCACGAGTTCTTGAGTCATGCAGTGGATCATGGTATTTCATCTTGGGTTACGGATATGACTTGTTATAGTGTGCTCATTCTTATTCAGTTTATAGTTGTGGGATTTTGATCTTGTAATTTGATTCAGAAGTGAAAATATAGTTCTAAGGTTTATGGGTCAAGATTGGATTTTGAAATTTCAACGGTGTTGTGCTATTAGATCTATATGGGGTAGAGTGACGTGGGATAACCTCTGAATATGTGCATGGAAGGTTACACAACAATTTTTGGTGGTGTTGGAACAACTCTAGGCACGTTCCAGGATGAACGTATGTTTAAGTGGGGGAGAATGTAACGACCCGGTCGGTCGTTACGTAGAACCTGCATCATAATTACTATTCTTGACTGGTCATAGGTTGGTTATACTGTTATTGATGTTAGAGTTGGTAGGCTTGAAATCGGAATGGTTGTAGTGAGAGTTTAGCCACTCAGTCCTTAAAAATAGCCTTAAAATGAGAAAAGTCAACTGAGGGTTGACTTATTGGTAAACGACCTCAGACTGCGGATTTTATGGCTCGGAGAGCTTCATTAGGTGCTTTTGGACTTAGGAGCGTGTTCGGAATATTTTTGTGAGGATCGGTGTAAAATTAGGCTTGAATTGGCGAAAGTTAGTTTTTGGTTATTTCCTGTCGGCAGTGAAAAATAGGCTATCAGGGTCGGAATAGAATTCCTGAATGTGGAACAGGTTCGTAATGTCATTTTGGATGTGTCTGCAAAATTTCAGGTCAATCGGAGTTGTTTTGGATAGTTTCGGCATCACTGGTGGATTTTAGAAATTTCAAAGTTCTTAGGCTTGAATCCGATGTAAATCTGGTGTTTTGATGTTAGTTTTGGTTTTTTGAGAGTGCAACTAAGTTTGAACAATCAATTATGATGTGTTGGTAACTTTAGTTGGGGTCCCGAGGGGCTCGGGATGGATTTCGGTTGGTTAACATGGCAAGGCCTGCGATCGCGTAGAACACTTTGAGGTCTAGGAAAAATTGTGCATCCCGATTGCGTGAATCGGGTTGCGATCGCGTAGGTTTGGAAGAAGGTGAAGTGCGATCGCGTGGGCTAGGTCGCGATCGCGTAGAGTTATGACAGGAGCGTGGGGGTGAGGTCAATTGGTCTTCATGATCGTGTGCATTTGGTTGCGATCGCGTGAGCTTGAGCTTCTTTGAACCGCGATCGCGTGGCTTTTGCCACGATCGCAGTGAAGAAATCAGTGGGCAGTATATAATTAAACCCTCCGCGACTTAAACCCTTTTTACACCATTTTTCAACGGACATAGAGCTTCGGGGGCGATTTTTGAAGAGGGAAATCATTTTTCTTCATAGAGGTAACTGTTTTGGACCTTAAAACTCATATATGGATGATTATAGAGCATAATATCAGTGTTAAATTCAAAAAAATCAGTAGAAAAATGTGGGTTTAGGGTTTGAGATTTTGAGACCTTTAGGGATTGATTTGAGGGGTCAAACGAACTCCGATTTTAGTGTTTTTTATATGTACGGAATCGTGGGATGATGAAGAACAGCTTGGTATAAAAACTTCTGAGTTAGGGATGTGGGCCCGAGGGTCAGGTTTTGACCTAATTCGGGTTCTGGACTAAATTTAATATTTTTCTATTAGAATTTATTCCTTAAGCATAAATTGATGATAAAAATCTGAACTTGGTAGATTTGGAGCACTCAGAGGCCGGATTTAGAGGCAATGACACTGTGAAATAGTATTTTAGCCAGTTTTGAGGTAATTAACGTTTCCAAACTTGGTTCTGAGGGTTCGAAACCCCGAGCTAAATGATTTATGACTACTGTTGAGGTGACGCACATGCCAAGTGACGGGCGTGCGAGCGTGCACCGAGTAATTGTGGCATGGCTTATCCCATGGCACCGCTTAGTGATTATTTGATGATGATAATTGTGCTTCCATTAATGTGGTAATTGTGAACATGTTAGAAATCATGTTAAGTATAAATGCTAGGCTTCACGCCGGAAATGATGAGACCCGAGTGGTCGTATATTGCTGTCTCATGTGGTGATTATTTGATGTCATATACTCAGTCATGTTATAACATATCATTTCATATCTAAGTCTCAGTATTGTTAATTACATGCATACTTATCATTGTTTCGGGCTGATGGAGGCATTTGTGATCTATGTGAGTGAGACTGAAGAGTAATGACAGAGTGAGGCCGAGAGCCTGTTATTGAGACAGTTGTGAGAATGGACTGCACATTGCAGCGATATTTAAATTATGCCTTCGTTGGATTGATATGGCATTTGGGCCACTAGAGCCCCTACGGAGTCTTTACACCCCCAGTGAGCACATTGATGTGAGGGATGGATCTTCCCTGGACATGGATCTTGTCCGAAGTGGATGTTATGTAAGGGATGGATCTTCCTTGGGCATGGATCTTGTCTGAAGCTGATGTTATGAGAGGAATGGATCTTCCTTGGATATGAAAATTTTTCGAGTGTTATATTCCGGAGATGGATCTTCTCAGTGGGAGCTGGACTGGCCTTCTTCCTCGGTATGGAGTGACTACGGTCACCGGTGTTTATGCATATTCCGGGATGGAACTTCCCTGGGCCTGAAAGCCATATATAGTACTGAGTGGACTTCTGTGAGAGAGCTGTGAGCACTATGTGCGTATCCATACTGGTTTCATACATATATTTTATGATGGCATGTAGAGTATACTGGCATACTTGGCATATTTTCTCATCCTGATAAACCGTTAACATGTCTAAATTCTGTATAATATTTATTGTAACATAATTGAGGTTTTGTCCGTCACTACTTCTCAGCCCATAGTTGGGGTTCGTTACTTCTGAGTTGGTGTACTCACGTTACCCCCTGCACCTTGTGTGCATATCCAGGTACATCGGGACCCGGTAGCGGATATTGAGCAGCAGTCAGCATTTCTATTGGAGTTGTCGAGGTAGCAGCTGGCGATCGCGACCTCGCCTTCTCTTTCCTATTCTTTATTTTGAGACAATGTTGTCCATTTCTCCTTTTCTTTTGCTTTATGTTATAGTAGCTCATGACTGAGTGACACCGGATCCGGGGTTGGAGGTTTTAAATTTAGTTTCTTCAAATATTGTATTGAACTTTAGATCCTTAGTATTATTAATAAATTCGTTTAAATATCGCATTTTTATTGGAAATTGAACTTAGCTTAGTTAAAAAGGGAGGCTTGCCTGATTCCACGACAGGTGCCATCACGACTCCGAAATTGGGTCTTGATAATTAGACAATCAATTTTGTAGGCTTGGTCGGCTATGTTAAAGATGTACAAAAATTATTTGACCCAAAATCAACTTTGTAGGCTTGGCATATATATATATAGTTTAATTTAAATTGAAAAAGAGTTTCAGCCTTAGGTGATTTATGATTATATCTTTAAATTATACAAATATTTAAGGGTATAAAAGTCGATTAATATTTGAGGGATATTTTGTCGTTCAACATTTAGCATAAATTATTCGTGCTTTTATAATAATACAGATATAGATTAGAAAAATAATTAAATGACTATTTCATCCAGTATGTACTTAAATTTAAAGGATGAAAAATTCTATATACATTCTGCTAAGGCCTTCATGCTTTTAAGATAGTATAAATAGATGGTATGGGGATGGGGAATCAACAAGGTAAAGTTCATGTCACGCCCCAAGCCTGGGGGCGAGACCGGCACCGGCACCCGGTGCCTCATCTATCCTTGCGTACCAGCTTGCAACTCAAGAATTCTGGACATATAATATCATACTTTGGCCAGGGGCCACATTGCAAGACAATTTGTGAAGCAATATATAAAACTGAATAGAGACTAACGCTGCCTAAATGTCAACATAAAGCTGGACCGGCAAGGACGTCATAACTACTATAACTGACAAGCCAAAAAAATATATGTATAGGGCCTACAAGCCCAACATACTGCAGTAACTGATAGGATATGTCTACAAGCCTCTGCCGATGGATGTACTGTTATCGGAACAGAGCCCTGACCTACCCATAACCTATCTACATATATACACAATATGTACACAAAACTTCTAGACCCGGCAACTCTGAAAGACGAGGATCTTACCGATAAAGCTGAACTTGGGCAACACCTACTAAGGAGGTCTACCCATCTGTCTGTCTGAACCTGCACGCATGAAATGCAGCGCCCCCAGAAAGTGACGTCAGTACGAAATAATGTACCGAGTATGTAAGGCAATATAATCACAGCTAAAACTAAACTGATAATCTGAACATATGCTTACCTGCTGATACTGACTCAACTCTCTCAATATAGTAAGTAAATTAGTTGTCTGACCCTATAAGGCTCAGTATAAATATATAACTGCTCTGCCGTAGTAGGCTCACTCATAGGTGCTCGGCCATACTACGCTTTGTATCTTGGCCATGCAGGGATCGCTCATACGTGCTTGGCCATAGTAGGCTCAGTATATAACTTACCATCTGATCTAAGGTTTCCCAATAGGGGCCTATCCATCGATTATTGCTCGATTGGTAATGAAAATACTGTAATACTGTATATATAGGCTCTCTGCTTTCTTGGCTGGAAAAAGGAAATACTCACTTGAATATGAAGTCTCGATAAGGAGAATATTGTAACTTACAAGACTAGGAAAATATACGTAAATTCTGGAATTTGAATTTCTCTTTATTCCTTGTTATCAAACTCGTGTAATTACGAGATCATGCCAAAATGAAGGAAGGGATTATCCTTAACATACCTGGAGTAGAGAAAAATCCGTATGATGTTCTTGAAAAAGGTTGCACCGTACTCCTTTAGAACCGAAAATTTTTTACGTAGCTAAGATTCTAACAATTCTCGTTGAATTTTTTTGTAGGAATTGATTGCAAGAAGTCACGTTGTAGTATTTTTTGTAGGAATGTGTAGGGATTTGCAAGAAATAATATTGCTAATGTGTAAAACTTCACATCCGATTGTGATATGGTTTTGTATTGGAAGTCTTAAAATTGAGGTGTCTTGACATTAATGTATTAGGTTGACACCTAATAAAAAATGACTAAGAGTCATTTGACTAAGATGTGGCTTGCTTCTACGTGGGGGTGTGGTGGAAATTTTAATCTTTATCCAACTTATTATTTAATT
Source organism: Nicotiana knightiana (assembly GCA_005239525.1). NCBI lineage: Eukaryota > Viridiplantae > Streptophyta > Magnoliopsida > Solanales > Solanaceae > Nicotiana > Nicotiana knightiana. Next base: position 117,934 of record ML419172.1, on the reverse strand, counting down.
AGGTAATGTCCTGTTACTCGGTAATTAACCGATTACCCGCATAATTAAGAATTGTCTCAAATTAGTTAAAAATCTACTCATTTTTAATATACCTTATACATCATACTATCACGATCATATGGTACCTTCTATGGTACTAGTCCATAAATATCGGGTATTATAGCTCGGACCGTATTTTATCCCAAATCGACAACCTTCAGCGAAACTCATTTTCTTTAATTCGTGTACCCTTTATCCTTCTTGGCACTTACTTATCGCTTGTTATGAATAGCATAAATATGCTAACCTTAATATAATCTCATCCCCGAGTCTATGTCAATTAACTAAAGATGACTTTTAACGCAGGAGAAACGCGAGATCTAACATTGTAACGACCCGGTCGGTCGTTTTAAGAATTTGCCCCGATCCCCTATTTACCACTTCTCCCATGTCTATTTATGTTATTTGAACTTGTCGGAGCATTGAGTGATGAAATCCGGGGTGATTTTGAACACATAGTCCATAAATATGGAATTTAGCTTTAGAAATCTGGTCGTAGCTAGAGCTGTGTGAAGACGGATCCAGAATGGAATTTCGTCGACTCCGTTAGCTCCTTTGGGTGATTTCGGGGTTAGGAGCGTGCTCCGAATGTGTTTTCAAGGTCGGTTGTGGATTTAGGCTTGAATTAGCGAAAGTTAGAATTTTGGCGATTTCGGCCGATACGTGAGATTTTGATATCGGACTCGGAATGGATTTCCAAAAGTGACAGCAGGCCCGTAACGTTGTTTATGACATGTGTGCAAAATTTGAGGTCATTCAGATGAGTTTAGACGTGTTTCGGCGTCGAATGTGAATTCTAGAAATTTCCTAAGTTCTTAGGCTTGAACCTATGCATAACTGATGATTTTGTTATGAGATGAATTTTTAAGGCTCGACCAAGTTTTAACAAGGTACTAAGGTTAGTTGGTAGGTTTAGTTGAGGTCCCGGGGGTCTCAGGGTTTTTTTCGGATGCCCAACGGGTGAGTTTTGTGAAAATGAGAATAGCTGAACCATTCTAGTTCTGGTGTCTCGCACCTGCGATGGTATTTCCGCATGTGCGGATACGCAGGTGCGAAGGGGGAGCCACAGGTGCGACCCCAGGACATTAAAGGAATTTCCGCACCTGCGATGGTATTTCCGCAGGTGCGGGAACGCAGGTGCAACCCAAGGCCACTTAATGAATTTTTGCACCTGCGATTGAGTTTCCGCAGGTGCGATCCCAGTTTCGCAGGTGCGAAATGTCTGGGCAGTTTATACCAAAAATCCGAGGGTTTGAATTCATAATTCCAAAATCGATTGTGAGCTCGAAACTTGGCTATTTTCAGTGGGATTTGAAGAGGAGGATCATAAGTAACGTTTTCTAACCTTAATCCCTTTATATATCATTAATCTCTATCATTTTCCTCAATCTAATCAAGGAAATTGGATGAAAACCCATGGAAATGGGATGAAATCTCCCAAGTAGAAATCTAAGGATTTAGGGAGATTTAGACGTCGGATTCTGTTGATTCTTGTTCGAGTGGGTTCATGAGCGAATGGGTGTTCGGAAAATATAAACTTTACCCGATTTCGAGACGTGGGACCGGGGTACTTTTTGGGCTAATTTGCCAATTTCGCGTATTAGCTTATAAATAATTAGCTATTTTGTTCCCTTGAAGTGATATTTACATCATGCAATCGATTTGAATAGATTTGGGCCACCCGGAGTCAAATACTCATGGTAAGGGGTTGGTATTGAGTTGATTATCGCAGTCCAGGTAAGTGGCTTGCCTAATTCTGTGTTGGGTACTTTCCCTTAGGCATTTTTATACTGATTTTGTTATGTGGACGCCGTGTACGCGAAGTGACGAGTGTGTACACGGGTCATTGTTGCTAAAATCATATTTTTACTCCCATGAAATCGCTCATTTTCATTCATATATTACTATTTCCTATCTTAATTGAGTAGATAGCCTAGGAGTAAGCATGCCTACCTGTTCTGACTTGATTTTCCTCTTTTTCGTTACTAGTCACATCATGCTTAGGTAGTTTTACTCTATCCTTATCTGTTTTTTTTCCTGGATTGTTTACTTAAGCCATAATTGACATACTTTTGCCTTGCATATTTAAATTTGGACTACGGACCGAGATCCGGGAGCTTTCCTCTATACTGCATTTCATATTTAAATTGGGACTACGGACCGAGATCCGGGAGCTTTCCCCCTGTACTGAAATGCATATTTAAATTGGGACTACGGACAGAGATCCGAGAGCTTTCCCCCTGTACAACATAGCATAATTAAATTGGGACGATGGACTGAGATCCGGGAGCTTTCCCTGTGTACTGCATTGCACATTTACTGTTGAGATATATGATGTGCTGAGCCGAGGGCTCTCTTCATGTTATTAAATCTTTCTGTTTTGTTGATCCTGTTTATCATTGCTTAACTATTTTTCACTGTTCTAAATTGTATATTGACTTGTTTTACAAACTCAGTAGGGCCTCAACCTGACCTCGTCAATACCTGACTGGGGTTAGGCTTGGCACTTACTGAGTACCCAATGTGGAGTACTCACTCCCTTTCCTGCGCATGTTTTTCCCATGTGCAGATCCAGGTACCAGCACCCAGTATCGTGGCTAGGAGTCGTCTAGCAGCAGCCAGGAGACCGCGAGGTAATTGTGTCGCGTCCGCAGAATCCCATGAGTCCTCTTCTACTCTAGTATAGGCATAGAAGACTTGTATATTTTTCCACTGTTTCATTGCATAGAGATACATTTAGCACAGAGCTTGTGACTATGGTGACATTCCGGGTGTTGGGAAGCAAATGTATATGCTGAGCAGCTACGTTATGTCTATTTGAGTTCTTTATTTTCTGGTTTTGTTTTATTTATTTTGTCATGTTCCTTTAGGCTTACTTAGTCATGGGGACTAGGTGCCGTCACGATACCTTTCGGAGGGTAAATTGGGTCGTGACAAGTTGGTATCAGAGCGTCTAGGTTCATAGGAGTCACAAGTCACAAGCCGCTTTATTAGAGTCTCGCGGATCGGTGCGGTGACGTCTGTACCTATCTTCGAGAGGCTATGTAACTGTTAAGAACAATCAAATCCTTTGGAATTCCTTATCGTGCTAGTTGTTGTCATCGAATTCTTAAACTTTATTCTATTCTTGCTTGCAGATGGTTCGTACCCGTACCAGACGTACTGATGTCCAGGCACCCGAGCCCCCAGTCAGAGCCACCAGAGGCAGGGTTCGGGGCAGGGGTCGAGCACGCGGTGTAGCCCGAGCACCAGCTAGAGCAGACATAGAGGAGCCCCTAGCAACTACAGTTGGAGGGGCACAGGATGTCCCTACTGTTACTCCAGACCTCCAGGAGACATTGGCCCAGTTCTTGAGTGCCTTCAGTACTCTGTCTCAGGAAGGTCTACTCCCGATAGCTCCAGCTATATCCCAGGCCGGAGGAGGGACACGGACTCCCGCTTCCTGTACATCTGAGCAGAGGTTTCATATTGGGCAGGTTCCAAAGTATATTCCTATATCCCCTGCAGCTCCAGCTCAGCATGAGACTAGGGTAGTTGTTCCTGAGGCAGAGAAGCTCCGACTTGAGAGGTACAAGAAGTACCACCCCCCTGAGTTCAGCGGACTAGCTTCGGATGACGCCCTGGGTTTTCTTGAGGGGTGTCATCGCATTCTCCGCACTATGGGTATTCTGGAGACGAGTGGGGTTTCTTTCACTGCTTTCCAGCTGAGGGGAGCAGCTTATCAGTGGTGGCGTGCTTTTGAGCTTAGTAGCCCGGACGAGGCAGCTTCACTTACTTGGGCTCAGTTTTCCGAGATGTTCTTACTTGAGTTTGTCCCTCAGAGCTTCAGAGATGCTTTGTGTGTGGAGTTTGAGCAGCTACGCCAGGGTGCCATGACTGTGTCAGAGTATGCAGTCCGTTTCAGCAATTTGGCTCGCCATGCACCAGCTTTGTAACTGTTAGAGAGAGGGTTCAGCGTTTTATTAAAGGACTCCACCCCAGTATTTGGACCAGCATGGCCAGAGAGCTGGAGACCGATATTACTTACCATCAGTCCGTGAGTATTGCCCAGAGGATTGAGACTATGTTAGCCCGGGACATGGAGGAGAGAGAGGCTAATAGGTCTCGAGAGACTGGTCATTTTTCAGGAGCCCGTGCACCGGAAGACGCTATGGTAGGGTTTTTGTTAGTCACCCTGTTCATTCAGCTCTCCCAGCAGCCAGCGGTATTCTAGCACGTCCTAGACCTCAGGATACTTATTATGCACCACTAGTATCTCAGGTTCCTCCTGCTCGAGGTGCCATCACTGGCAAGCCCAGCAGGACAGTTTAGAGTCAGCAGCGGCCGCCACGCCCTCCGAGGGGTTACTTTGAATGTGGAGACCCTCATCATATGATCAGAGATTTCCCCAGAACGAGGAGGAGCGCACCACCTCAGACTTATCAGGGTGCACCCCCTCTGATTTATCAGGCTCCACGTCTTCCACCAGGTCCTCCAGCTATTCTTCCAGCCCCAGCTGCTACTCCACCACCTGAGGCAGCTCGAGGTGGAGGTCGGGGAGGCCGAGGTCGCCCTAGAGGGGGAGGCCAGGCCAGGTACTATGCTCTTCCGGCCCGGTCCGAGGCCATTGCTTCAGATTCTGTCATTACAGGTATTGTTCCCGTTTGTTATAGGGATGCATCGGTATTATTTGACCCAGGCTCGACATATTCATATGTGTCTTCCTATTTTGCTTCACATCTGGGGATAGCCCGGGACTCATTGAATCCCCTGTTTATGTTTCTACTCTGGTGGGAGATTCTCTTATTGTGGACCGCGTATATGGTCATGTTTGATTACTATCAGTGGTTTTGAGACCAGAGCTGATTTGTTGCTACTCAGTATGGTAGATTTCGATGTTATATTGGGTATGGACTGGTTGTCTCCCTATTATGCTATTCTTGATTGTCACGCCAATACCGTGATGCTGGCTATGACAGGATTTTCGAGGTTAGAGTGGAGAGGTTCCTTGGAGTATGCTCCCCGTCGAGTCATTTCTTTTCTTAAGGCTCAGCAGATGGTTGAAAAGGGGTGTGATGCATATTTGGCTTATGTGAGAGATGTTAGTGCTGAGACCCCTACAGTTGAGTCAGTTTTAGTTGTCAGAGACTATTCTGATGTATTTCTAGCTGATCTTCGGGGTATGCCACCCGATAGAGACATTGATTTCGGCATTGACTTGTTGTCGGGCACTCGGCCCATTTCCATTCTTCCTTATCGCATGGCTCATCCTGAGTTGAAGCAGTTGAAGGAGCAATTACAGGAGTTTCTAGAGAAGGGATTCATCAGGCCCAGTGTATCACCTTGGGGCGCTCCGGTATTATTTGTGAAGAAAAAAGATGGCTCGATGCGTATGTGTATTGACTACCGGCAGTTGAATAATGTGATAGTGAAGAACATGTACCCATTGCCTCGCATTGATGATCTATTTGACCAGTTAAATGGTGCTAGGGTGTTCTCCAATATTGATCTACATTCTGGTTATTNTATGTCATTTGGGCTGACCAATGCCCCATCAGCCTTCATGCACCTGATGCACAGCATATTTCGGCCGTATCTTGATACTTTCGTCATTGTGTTCATTGATGACATTCTGGTATATTCTAGGTCACAGCAGGACCATGAGCAACACTTGAGGACCGTCCTTCAGACATTGAGGGAGAAGAAGTTGTATGCCAAGTTTTCTAAGTGTGAATATTGGCTTGATTCTGTGGCATTCCTAGGCCACGTGGTGTCTTCGGATGGGATCAAGGTAGATCCGAAGAAGGTGGAGGCGTTTCAGAGTTGGCCCAGACCATCCTCAGCTACTGAGATCCGCAGTTTCCTCGATTTGGCTGGGTATTATCGCCGTTTTGTGGAGGGATTTTCATCCATTTCAGTGCCTATGACCAGACTAACCCAGAAGGGTGCATCTTTTATATGGACTGAGGAGTGTGAGGATAGCTTTCAGAAGCTCAAGACATCCCTGACTACAGCTCCTGTGTTGGTTTTGCCTACCGGTTCCAGATCCTATACA
>ML419172.1:94958-111343 GCA_005239525.1 Nicotiana knightiana | reverse complement strand
CACTTGAGGACCGTGCTTCAGACATTGAGGGAGAAGAAGTTGTATGCCAAGTTTTCTAAGTGTGAATATTGGCTTGATTCTGTGGCATTCCTAGGCCACGTGGTGTCTTCGGATGGGATCAAGGTAGATCCGAAGAAGGTGGAGGCGTTTCAGAGTTGGCCCAGACCATCCTCAGCTACTGAGATCCGCAGTTTCCTCGATTTGGCTGGGTATTATCGCCGTTTTGTGGAGGGATTTTCATCCATTTCAGTGCCTATGACCAGACTAACCCAGAAGGGTGCATCTTTTATATGGACTGAGGAGTGTGAGGATAGCTTTCAGAAGCTCAAGACAGCCCTGACTACAGCTCCTGTGTTGGTTTTGCCTACCGGTTCCAGATCCTATACAATTTATTGTGATGCTTCGAGGATTGGCTTGGGAGCGGTGTTGATGCAGGATGGTAGGGTGATTTCCTACGCATCCAGACAGTTGAAGGTCCATGAGAAAAACTACACTGTTCATGATCTCGAGTTGGCAGCGAGTGTTCACGCCCTGAAGACATGGCGTCATTATTTATATGGTGTTTCCTGTGAGATATTCAAGGATCACCGGAGTTTGCAGCACATATTCAGGCAGAAGGATCTAAATTTGCGGCAGCGTAGGTGGTTGGAGTTGCTAAAGACCTATGACATCACTATATTATACCACCCGGGGAAAGCCAATGCGGTGGCCGACTCCTTGAGTCGCCGGGCCGAGTGTTTGGGGAGTTTGGCATACCTTCATGAAGCTGAGAGGCCTCTAGCCTTAGATGTTCAGTCCTTAGCCAGTCAGTTCGTGAGATTGGATCTTTCTGAGCCTTGCTGGGTATTATCTTGTATGATTGCTCGATCTTCCCTTCATGACCGTATTAGAGAGCGCTAGTATGATGATCCCCACCTTTTGGTTCTTCAGGATAGAGTCCGACGGGGTGATGCCCGAGATGTGACCATAGGAGATGACGGGGTTATGAAGATGCAGGGTCGTATCTGTGTGCCCAATGTGGATGGGCTTCGGGAGTTGATTCTTGAGGAGGTCCATAGTTTGCGGTATTCCATCCATCCGGGTACCACGAAGATGTACCAGGATCTGAGACAGCACTATTGGTGGCGAAGAATAAAGAAGGATATAGTGGAGTAGCCAAGTGTCTCAACTGTCACCAAGTCAAATGTGAGCATCAGAGACCGGGAGGGTTACTTCAGCGGATTGAGCTTCCAGAGTGGGTGATTGTGGATCAGCTGACTAAATCAGCCCATTTCCTTCCAGTACTGACTACATATTCATCGGAGAGGTTGGCTGAGATTTATATCAGAGAGATTGTTCTCCTCCACAGTGTTCCAGTATATATCATTTCAGATAGAGGTACTCAGTTCACTTCACGGTTCTGGAGAGCCGTTCAGCAGGAGTTAGGCACCAGGGTAGAGTTGAGCACAGGTTTTCACCCTCAGATGGACGGGCTGTCCGAGCACACTATTCAGATTCTCGAGGATATGCTCCGTGTCTGTGTGATAGATTTATGAGGGTCATGGGATCGATACTTTCCTCTTGTAGAGTTTGCTTATAACAACAGTTACCATTCCAGCATTCAGATGGCGACGTATGAGGATTTGTATGGTAGGCGGTGCAGGTCTCCCGTGGGAGGCTCGAGCCGGGCGAGGCCCGATTGTTGGGTACAGAGTTAGTTCAGGATGCCCTGGGCAAGGTGAAGGTGATTCAGGAGAGACTTCACACAGCTCAGTCCAGGCAGAAGAGCTATGCGGACCGGAAGGTTCGTGACTTGGCATTTATGACTGGTGATCGGGTTTTACTTCGGGTATCGCCTATGAAGGGCGTCATGAGGTTCGGGAAGAAAGGCAAGATGAGTCCGAGATTTATCAGCCCTTTTGAGGTGTTGCGACGTGTTGGGGAGGTTGCTTATGAGCTAGCCCAGCCTCCCAACCTAGCAGGGGTTCATCCGGTGTTCCACGTCTCCATGCTCCAGAAGTATCACAGTGACCCGACTCATGTCTTGGATTTCAGCTCAGTCCAATTGGACAAGGATCTATCATATGTTGAGGAGCCTGTGGCTATATTGGACAGGCAGGTCAGGAAGTTCAGGTCAAAGGATATTGCATCAGTAAAAGTTCAGTGGAGGGGTCAGCCAGTCGAGGAGGCGGCTTAGGAGACCGAGCAGGATATGCGGAGTCAGTACCCTCATCTTTTCCTAGCTCTAGGTATGTTTCTATGCTCGTTCGAGGACTAATGATTTTCTTAAGAGGGGGAGGATGTAACGACCCAGTCAATCGATTTAAGAATTTGCGCCCCGATCCCCTATCTACTGATTCTCCCATGTCTATTTATGTTATTGGAACTTTTCGGAGCATTGAGTGATGAAATCCGGTGTGATTTTGGACACATAATCCATTAATGTGGAATTTAGCTTTAGAAATCTGGTTGTAGCTAGAGCTATGTGAAGACGGATCCAGAATGGAATTCCGTTACTCCGTTAGCTCCGTTGGGTGATTTCGGTGTTAGGAGCGTGCTCGCGATGTGTTTTCGAGGTCGGTTGTGGATTTAGTCTTGAATTGGCGAAAGTTTGAATTTCGGAGATTTTTGTCGATAGGTGAGATTTTGATATCGGACTTGGAATGGATTTTCGAAAGCGACAGCAGGTCCGTAACGTCTTTTATGACCTTGTGCAAAATTTGAGGTCATTCGGGTGAGTTTAGACGTGTTTCAGCGTCGGATGTGAATTCTAGAAATTTCCTAAGTTCTTAGGCTTGAACCTATGCATAATTGATGATTTTGATGTTATGAGATGTGTTTTAAGGCTCGACCAAGTTTGAACAAGGTACTAGGGTCAGTTGGTAGGTTTGGTTGAGGTCCCGGGGGCCTCGGGGTGGTTTCGGATGTCCAACGGATGAGTTTAGTGAAAGTGAGAACAGCTGAACCATTCTAGTTCTGGTGTCTCGCACCTGCGATGGTATTTCCGCAGGTGCTGACACGCAGGTGCGAAGGGGGAGCCGCAGGTGCGACCCCAGGCCATTAAAGGAATTTCCTCACTTGCGATGGTATTTCCGCAGGTGTGGGCACGCAGGTGCGAAAGGGGTGCCGCAGGTGCGACCGAAGGCCACTTAATGAATTTCCGCACCTACGATTGGGTTTCCGCAGGTGCGGCACCACAGTTGCGATCCCAGTGTTGCAGGTGCGAAATGTCTGGGCAGTTTATACCAAAAATTCGAGGGTTTAAATTTCATAATTCCAAAATCGATTGTGAGCTCGGAACTTGGCGATTTTCAGTTGGATTTGAAGAGTAGGATCATAAGTAACGTTTTCTAACCTTAATCCCTTTATATATCATTAATCTCTATCATTTTCCTCAATCTAATCAAGGAAATTGGATGAAAAACCATGGAAATGGGATGAAATCTTCCCAAGTAGAAATCTGAAGATTTAGGGAGATTTAGACGTCGGATTCTATTGATTTTTGTTCGAGTGGGTTCATGAGCGGATGGGTGTTCGGGAAATATAAATTTTACCCGATTCCGAGACGTGGGCCCGGGGGACTTTTTGGGCTAATTTCCTAATTTCGCGTATTAGCTTATAAATAATTAGCTATTTTATTCCCTTGAGGTGATATTTACACCATGCAATCGATTTAAATAGATTTGGGCCACCCGGAGTCAGATACTCGTGGCAAGGGCTTGGTATTGAGTTGATTAGCGCAGTCCAGGTAAGTGGCTTGCCTAATTCTGTGTTGGGGACTTTCCCTTAGGCATATTTATACTGATTTTGTTGTGTGGACGCTGTGGACGCTGTGTACGCGAGGTGACGAGTGCGTACACGAGTCTTTGTTGCTAAAATGATATTTTTACTCCCATGAAATCACTCATTTTCATTCATATATTACTGTTTCCTATCTTAATTGAGTAAATAGCCTAGGAGTAAGCATGCCTACATGTTCTGACTTGATTTTCCTCTTATTCGTTACTAGTCACATCATGCTTAGGTAGTTTTACTCTATCCTTATCTGTTGTTTTTCCTGGATTGTTTACCTAAGCCATAATTGACATACTTCTGCCTTGCATATTTAAATTGGGACTACGGACCGAGATCCGGGAGCTTTCCCCCTGTACTGCATTTCATATTTAAATTGGGACTACGGACCGAGATCCGGGAGCTTTCCCCCTGTACTGAAATGCATATTTAAATTGGAACGACGGACAGAGATCCGGGAACTTTCCCCCTGTACTGCATAGCATATTTAAATTGGGACTATGGACGGAGATCCGGGAGCTTTCCCTGTGTAGTGCATTGCACATTTACTGTTGAGATTTATGCTATGCTGAGCCGAGGGCTCTCTTCATGTTATTAAATCTTTCCGTTTCGTTGATCCTGTTTATATTTTCTTAACTATTTTACATAGTTCTAAATTGTATATTTACTTGTTTTACAAACTCAGTTGGTCCTCAACTTGACCTCGTCACTACCTGACTGGGGTTAGGCTTGGCACTTACGGAGTACCAAATGTGGAGTACTCACTCCCTTTCCTGCGCATGTTTTTCCCATGTGCAGATCCAGGTACCAGCACCCAGTATCGTGGCTAGGAGTCGTCTAGCAGCAGCCAGGAGACCGCGAGGTAATTGTGCCGCGTCCGCAGAATCCCACGAGTCCTCTTCTACTCTAGTATAGGCATAAAAGACTTGTATATTTTTCCATTGTTTCATTGTATAGAGATACATTTAGCATAGAGCTTGTGACTATGGTGACATTCCGGGTTTTGGGAAGCAAATGCATATGATGAGAAGCTACGTTATGTCTATTTGAGTTCTTTATTTTTTTGGCTTTGTTTTTGTTGATTCTTCCATGCTCCGCAAATTTTAGGCTTACCTAGCCATAGAGACTAGGTGTCGTCACGATACCTTTCGGAGGGTAAATTGGGTCGTGACAAACATCCTCCCTCCTTAGAAACATTCGTCCTCGAATGTTTACTCTTAGATACCTTGGAAATTTTTTGCCAGAGTCTCCTCCGTACACTAGACTAAAACCACCCTGCACGCAACCAGAAAACATACTATACATTCCAAATTTGGCCTCACATAGTTGTCTATTATAAATTCGGAACGTCAAAAACATGAGCTTACCTGGGGAACTACTGGCCTAAATAAGGTTGTGGTGAGGTATCCCACCTCGAGACATATCTCCCGTTTGAAATAGGTGGGGGTATTTAGACTTCATTTCTTCCTCCGCTTCCCATGTCATATCTTCCACATTCTTTCTTCTCCATAAGACCTTTTTGGAGGCTACCTCCTTATTCTGTAGCTTGCAGATTTGTCGGTCTAGGATGGCAATCGGAATTTACTCGTATGACAAGTCCTTTGTAATTTGTACATCATCCATGGGCACCACTCGGGTAGGATCACTGATGAACTTCCATAACATAGATACGTGAAAAACTGGATGATCTAACTCCAATTCTGAGGGAAATTCTAACTCATAAGATACTTGGCCCACTCTCTGAATGATCCTATAAGGCCCAATATACAGTGGGCTAAGTTTTTCTTTCTTGCCAAACCTCATCACACCTTTCATAGGTAACACCTTTAAGAATACCAGTCATTAACCCCAAAATCTAAATCTCATCACCGCACGTCAGAATAAGACTTCTGATGATTCTGAGCTGTCAACAGTCGCTCCCGGATAAGCTTTACATTTTCTATGGCCTGCTGAACTAGGTCTGGCCCACGTAACCCAGATTCTCCAACATCAAACCACCCTATAGGAGATCTGCACTTATGCCTATACAAAGCCTCGTACGGAGCCATATGGATACTGGAGTGGTAACTGTTATTATATGCAAACTCGATAAGAGGTAGATGTTCATTCCAACTTCTTTTAAAATCCAATACACAAGCTCGTAACATATCCTCGAGCGTCTGAATTGTGCGCTCGGCTTGTCCATCAATTTGTGGATGAAAACTGTGCTGAGATTCACCTGAGTCCTTAGACCTTTCTGAAATGATCTCTGAAAATGTGTTGTAAACTGGGCCCCACGGTCAGATATAATAGATATTGGTACTCCGTGTAGTCGCACTATCTCTTTAATATATAAATTTGCATAATCTTCCGTTGTATATGTAGATCTGACCGGTAGGAAATGAGCTGATTTCGTGAGCCTATCGACTATCACCCATATTGAATCGAACTTACGATGAGAACGAGGTAAACCCATGATAAAGTCCATGTTTATCACCTCTATTCATTTTTGAATAAAGAGGAGATGTACTCCATTAATCATACTTTATAAATATTTCATTAACAACTTCCATTTTATTTCCATTAGCAGTTTCAACCATAATATCCAAAATATTACAATTTTTATAGATATGATGAAAAACATACATGCCAAATACCAATATTTTTAATTTAATTACCTATATAAAACACCACCCACAACCTTTCTACGGAGCCTCTAAATACAACTGAAGAGTAATGTGAAAATGCCAGCAACAAGGCTTCGGCTATACCTCAAAATACATAGCACATGAAAAATAAATGACACAGGACCCCAAAATTAAGTGGGGCTCACCAAGTCGGCTGAGCGCCTCTAACTGCAACCAACAATGCCTGCTATGGAACCACCTACAATTGTTTAAAGATGTAGCGCCCCAGCAAAAGGGACGTTAGTACTGTCGAATAGTACTAGTGTAAAGCTAAAAATCATCTTCCAAAATAGAATAATCATACAAGAAAAGGAAAGCCATATAAAAAATCCAGTCACAATCAATAACATCGAAATGCCAAAGTGAAACCTAACGATTGTCAACATACAGAAGTAACACACATCTCCTTAGAAAGATCAACAATGCAATAAGAAGAATTCAAGAATTCAATGAGAAACATAAAAACCATCACAAGATCAATTAAGGAATCACACAATCTTTCAAGAGAATCATTTTTAACTTTAGCTTGGCCATCACTAGCATTAACATCTCATTACTCATATCACCACCGTACTTTTATACGGAGTCCGATCACGACCCGATCGGCTAGGTCGTCTCCCTTAGAGACATGTTTCCACAATACCAATTTATGTTTCAATTTCAGTTCGACTCATAACACAGAACAAAACCACCATGTGTGCGGCATGGTGTCCAATCACGGCCCGATCGGCTAGGCCGTCTTACTCAAGACATTTTTATTTTCATCAATCATCTCATTTCTCATTGCGCACATATATTTCAAGTCTTCCAATGCTAGTGGCCACAGTCGTTAATTCATACTTGGCAGTAGGCCCCATTTCATAATTCAATTCATTTCCACATATTTCACATCAATATCAATTTCATCAACAAGTCGTTCGGTTCAAAACATCAAGTACATATGAGAGCAAACACGAATTTATCACGACCCAAATTTCCCTCTGTTGGGTATCGTGATGGCACCTAGTCCTAAGGACTAGGTAAGCCTAACATTTCCACTGAACAACAATAATAATAAAGGAATTATAAGAGTCTTGATATAGAAATCTTGATAGAGTTTACAATTTCCCAAAACCCAGTATATACAAGTCATAAGCTCTACGACATCTTTCAACCGAATCTAAATACAACTGTCTAGAAATAATACGTACAGTTGACATAAATAGAAAGGTGACTCTGAAGCCTGCGAACGCAGCAGCAGGTTACCTTGAGTGTCCTCAGCAACGATCCGCGCAGCTACTAACAACAATTACCTGGATCTGCACACCAAAAATGTGCAGAATTTAGTATGAGCACACAACAGCGGCGCCTAGTAAGTATCAAGACTAACCTCGGTGAAGTAGTGACGAGGACTAGTCAAGACACCACTGGTCTAATAAGTAAAAATAAATACATGTACCAATGACCAAAACATAATATCTATCTAAAGACTTTTCGATATAATTAACGGTACGATCGAATAATACGGAAGAAAAATTCAATAATTACGATTAATGGACAACATAATCGAAATATGCAAAGAGAATGGAAGGAATGAAAGCCAAATTTCGGGAATCACAACCCAATAAAAACACAAGCAATTCAGCACTTCACGCCAGTCCTTAGCCAATAAACTCAGTAAAACTGGTCAAACCTTCGAGTGAAAACTTTTAAATCGTGAGTTCATTTCGAAAGCTTTAAAGATATAATCATTTCGGAATAGACAAATTTCTTCTTTGAAACATACTTTCTCTGAATGTATATTTATATATTTTTATAAAGAGAAATCTTTAAAAAATAGTCTCTTCAAAATACGTGGTGTTCAAATATACTTTCCCAAATACTGCTCTTTCAAATATCATTTTGCTGCAAGACAAATACTTTTCAAATATACTTTCGAAATAGAAGTCCCTCAGACATAACTTTTCCTGGAGATAATTGCTTTTCAGCTATACTTTCCAATATATATATTTATATATCTTTCGATCCAAATCTCCTCAATGATAAAACCACCGGAACTCAGTCCGCAACTCAGAATTATTCATGCAATGCAGTACAAGGGGAAAGCTCCCGGAATCTCGTCCGTAGTCGCAATTTAAATATACGATGCAGTACAGGGGGAAAGCTCTCGGATCTCCGTCCGTAGTGCCAATTTAAATACGCCATGCAGTACAGAGGGAAAGCTTCCGGATCTCCGTCTGTAGTCCCAATTTAAATATGCAATGCAGTACAAGGGGAAAGCTCCTGGATCTCGGTCCATAGTCCCAATTTTAATATGTAATGCAGTACAGGGGGAAAGCTCCTGGATCTCGGTCCGGAATCCCAATTTAAATATGCAATGCAGCCACTGAGAAAAACAACCAAATTGCAACCGAAGCAACATATATTAACACAACAGGCGCAAAAGCAAACAAGACCGAATGCAAAGTGCGATGAGCAAATCAATACAAAGACTTAAATTACAAAAATGGTAAGAACTCACTCATAAGAAGTAGCCACTGAAAGGAATGCCAAGCACAAAGAGAAGCAACAAAAAAAGGGGAAAACAAGGCAAATATAGCAATGATTCTATATATTCAAGTTCGCAACCAAGAAACCAAAATCATCCCAGCAAGGGAATCAGCTATAACCAAACTCACTTAGACAATTAGCGTCACCGAATAGACTCATCTTGAAGAAATGCTCAGTAAATAGGCAGCATCAAAGAAATACCATCAACATGGGCGGTCATCAATTAAACCTAAGTAGTACTTAAGGGAAAATTATTTAAATCACAATGTACGACTCACGGTCATGCTTGACACCAAAGTATAGATATTCCAATAACTATTAGATAATTTTAGGGCGAGATTATACTAGTTTTACTCACATAGGCAGTGTATGAAGAAAGATATAATATAAAGCTAAGAAAGGCAAAGTTTTCATTTAAGTCAATTAACAGCAAATAAGAAACAAGGAATGCTAGGCAAGTAACTTCTAATTTGAGCAGGAAGAGATGAAACTAGAAATCATGAATTCATATATATAACAATTTCAATCCATACACGGGGAACATAAGGACCTAAAAATCCTAAACGGGTAATCTATTTGCAAATAAGTCTGAGTACGTACTCGTCGCCTCGCGTACGCAGGCTTTATCAAAATAGAAGACTCAATCCTAAGGGGTAGTTCCTCCACACAAGGTTAGGCAAGATACTTACCTCAAAGACGTACTCAATAATAGACTTCTCGGGCGGGAAGGCCTCCGGACGGATCAAAATCAAATAAAACAACTTCAAAATACATATAAAACATATAAGGAACTATTCTGAATAATAAAGTCTCAATCTTTACAATATTATAAAAATCGACCCAAAAGTAGACCCCCGGTCCCGCACCTTAGAACCCGACAAATTTTTCCAATTCCGATTACCCATTCCGATATGATTTCACCCATACTAAATTTATCAAATTTCGATAACATTTGGTCATTCAAATCATGAATTTTAATTTTTCATGTTTTCTTTCAAAACCAACAATCCCCTCAACCCAAAACATAAATTAAATGATAAAGACAAGAACTAATTCATGAAATATAATTAATTATAGCGGAAGAACACTTACCCATTCGATTTGTGTGAAAAACTCTCAAAGAATCACCCAAAATCGAGTTCTAGAAGTCAAAATATGTTTAAAATGGTAAAACCCCGATTTTGCAAACTTATATTCTGCCTAGGTGCTTTGTGAATCGCGATTGCGGGAATCGAGGCGCGATCGCGTAGAAGGAAATGGTTGCTGGTGTAAGATGTGCTCCGCGATCGCGGAGAATCTTATGTGATCACGTATAAGGGGCAGGCTGGCTTCTGCGATCGCGGATGGAGTTATGCGATCGCAGTGAAAGAAAAACTGGGGCGTCCAAAGAAACACTACGCGATCGCGACTTCATCTATGTGATCGCATAGAAGGAAACCACATGACAGGTTCAGCAGTGAAAAAATGAGGAAAGCTTGCCCGAAGCCTATCCGAATCACACCCGAGACTTCCCGGACTCAAAACCATATATGCACACAACCTCTACAACATCCTACGGACTTATTCGTGTAATCAAATCACCAAAATAGAATCATAAACATCGAATTAAACCTCAAAATCAATGAAATTTCTCAAAACTTCCTTAAACATCAACTTTTGCATTTAAGGTCCGAATCACGCCAAACCAAGTCCGTTTATTACCAAACTTCACACTAACACATATAAATCATATCGAACTTGTACCGGGCTCCGGAACCATGATACGAGCCCGATATCACAGGTTTCACCTCAAATTTTATTTTCAAAAACCTTTATATTTTTCAGAAAACAATTTTCTTTAAAAATTCATTTCTCGGACTTGGGACCTCGGAATTCGATTCCGGTCATACGCGCAAGTCCAATATTTTCCTACGGACCGTCAAATCACGGGTCCAGGTCCGTTTACCAAAAACGTTAACCGAAGTCAACTTTATTTAAATTTCTAATACAAAATTATCATTTTTATTAACTTTTTCACATAAAGGCTTCCCGGCTACACGTCCAGGCTGTGCACGCAAATTGAGGTGAGATAGACGGAGGTTTTCACGACTTCAGAACACAGAATTAGCTAGAAATATACGGGATGACCTTTTGGGTCATCATAATCTCCCCCTATTAAACAAACGTTCGTCCTCGAACGTGCCAAGATTCACTTTGAACTCATCCAATCACTGATTGCGCACTTCCAACACACACCCGCGGGTGATCCCACGTCACCCCAACCTACATAAGCCTGATGACACCATCGCAACTGCAATATAGCCTTCGCATCACCATCGATAAGCCTCATACCTCAATTCCTCACCTTCTACTCATTTCCACAAAAGACCCAATTCTAAATCCATATCCGGCATTAGCCTCAACCAGCTGCATCAAATCAGGTCTACGCTGATAAGGCACGACCACACAACATAGCACATCACATAGGCTCAATAGCACTTTTGATCACAATAACTGCCCGAAATCAACTTAACATTGGCAATTAGTCCCAAATACGGAAGAACTCTATTTCCAAATCCCATAATACCGATAATGATGCAATAAACACGAAGACCTCATCATTAGACACCTGAATCACTGAGTCACAGCTAACACCACCGGTCACACATCCCGCAAGCTAAACTAAAGAAGCACATAACGAAATGACTGAGTATGAAAATAGAAGCATATAAAGGTACTATCAAACAAGCACATAGTCATAATTGTCTATCAATACTGACTTAAAAGAGCAATATAACAAGGAAGAAGCAAGGAATATGAACCAATCACAACGATCCCATTCTGATATAACTTCCACTGCGGTACTCAGCCCGATCCAAACATATCAATCACCAAGAATCATGAGGGTCTCGCCCTCAACTCTATGTCACATGCCGAAAATATACATACCAATTGAAATTCCTCCACTAATTCATCTCAGCTGATAAAATCATAATGCTAGCTGATCTCACATCTCGATGGAGTAATAAATCACAACTCGTAAACAAAATACTCAGGAGAATCACATAAGGCTTACCACGAAGAACAACAAGGACTCACTTCCAGTTTCACCACTATCAAGAATGAAATAAACAACGATAGACACGTGCTACTACTCATAGAATCTCCCAACAGGAGCAAACATAAAATAGAGTTCCAAGCATAAAACTTACTCATAAATAAGCAACAAATAAGGGAAACTTGTCCCGACCGACAGAGGTATAGTGAAATACAATGGTACCCCACTTTAGCACATCAAGACATACCTGGGTGATAATATTTGGCACAACGGCTTCTAGCCCACCATATGCAACACATCAATGGGTCGGGCCTCCCCCTCTTGGGCGCCCTCTACCCACCTGAATACCCTGCTATAACACTCCTACCTGAATCCTGGAACAATCTCTCACCCTGTGGCTAACATCTCCATACTGAAAACAATTTCTCTGTCGATGTGGCTGAGGAAAACATACAATACGGATCCTCTGAGACCCATGAGTACCTGAAAATCCCCCATGCGAAGCTGGTAATGCAAACTAAACTGGTTGACCCAAAATTCTCTACCATGATGTACCTTGGTTCCATAATAAGGAACAATAGATTCCTTTTATCTACGAGGCCTCAATTCCTCCCGAAAATCTCTCCCTGATCTCATATGTCTTCTCGCTCCCGGTCCCACAAGCTCTCTAACCGTCGAGCTATCCCTACTACCTACTGAAATGAGGCATATGACTCTAACTCTCGAGTCCTGCTGAACCGAATATCATGCCTGAGTCCCTAAATGAATATACGGACTCGCTTCGTAACTGAAGCAACCAACTGAGGTACATAACTGGCCAACTCACTTAATCTAACGGCATACTCAAATAGTGACATGGCGCCCTGACGTAACTGATCAAACTCCGCGCGCCGTATATCCCAAAGGAACTGAGGTGCAACCTCCCTCAAAACATCTCCGAAAAGTGAATCCATGCTAGTGAAGCTAACTCTTCCAGGTTACCCCAACTCATATGCTGCCACCACTGATCTACCCACTACTCTGAACCTAAGACGTGACAAAAACAATCTTTCTCGTCTCCACAACACTCGAAATGCGAAGAATATAGTGACACTCCCCCAGGAAACCCGGGGCACCATCTACCACCAATCCACTGAAAGATAGAAGGGTGGTACTTCCTGTACCTATTAAGTCCAAGGTATTCTTCCTGCGATGCTACTGCCCTAACCACGGCCTGAACTGAAACCACGTGTCGTGCTGCCATGACAACTGGAACCTGACCAATATGATCTCACTGCTCTAGAGTGTAGACTGTGGGAGTCTAGACTCCTCCCCTGATCTATGTAACAGCCGGTGAACTAGAATCAATCTCGCCTGAGTCAATGTACCAATTATTCTCAAAACTATGCCCAGGCCTCCTTAAGTCCGGGGTAGCAACAGGCACCCCCAGTACCTTTCCCCCAACTAGAACTTCTGGCGACTCCTCAACGGTTGCTCTGGTAGGCATCTTAACTGCGGCACGTGCTCCTTGTCGGCCTTTGTCTCTGACCCTTGCGACGTTTGATTCGGGTAACATCATCAAGAACCGCGGCTCGTATTCTCACCATCGGTGAGAGAATGGATCGATAATTTCAAACTTCAAGATCAATGAATACGCACGATAGGAATGAAGGAAGTGAAATTATCCTAATAGTTCTGTAGCCCCTCGAAGATAAGTACAGACGTCTCCGTACCCATCCGCAATACTCTACTAAACTCGCTTATGACTCGTAGCACCTATGAACCTAAAGCTATGATACCAACTTGTCACGAACCAAATTTCCCTCAGTTGGGTATCGTGATGGCACCTAGTCCTAAGGACTAGGTAAGCCTAACATTTCCACTGAACAACAATAATAATAATGGAATTATAACAGTCTCGATATAGAAATCTTGACATAGTTTACAATTTCTCAAAACCCGGTATATACAAGTCATAAGCTCTACAACATCTTTCAACCGAATAAAAATACAATTGTCTAGAAATAATAAGTACAGTTGGCATAAACAGTAAGGTACTCCGAAGCATGTGAATGCAGCAGCAGGTTACCTTGAGTTTCCTCATCAACGATACGCGTAACTACTACTAATAATTACCTGGATCTGCAGATCAAAAATATGCAGAAGTGTAGTATGAGCACACCACAGCGGTGCCCAGTAAGTATCAAGACTAACCTCGGTGAAGTAGTGACGAGGACTAGTCAAGACACCACTGGTCTAATAAGTAAAAAGACATAAATGTACCAATGATCGAAACATAATATCTATCTAAAGATTTCTTCACATAATTAACGGTACGATCGAATAATACGGAAGAAACATTCAATATTTATGATCAACGGACAACATAATAGAAATACGCAAAGAGAATAGAAGGAATGCAAGCCAAATGTCGAGAATCACAACCCAATAAAAACACTAGCAACTCAGCACTGCATCAATTTATTCACGTCAGGCCTTAGCCAATAAACTCATTAAAGCTGGTCAAACCTTCGAGTGAAAACCTTTAAATCGTGAGTTTATTTCGAAAGCTTTAAAGATATAATCATTTCGGAATAGAGAAATTTCTTTTTGAAACATACTTTCTCTGAATGTATATTTATATATTTTTATAAAGAGAAATTTTTAAAATATAGTCTCTTCAAAATACGTGGTGTTCAAATATACTATCAAAAATACTGCTCTTTCAAATATCATTTTTCTGCAAGACAAATACTTTTCAAATATACTTTCGAAATAGGAGTCCTTCAGACATAACTTTTCCTGGAGATAATTGCTTTTCAGCTATACTTTTCAATATATATATCTCGATCCAAATCTCCTCATTGATAAAACCACCGGAACTCAGTCTGCAACTCAGAATTTGTCATGCAATGCAGTACAGGGGGAAAGCTCCCGGATCTCCATCGGTAGTCCCAATTTAAATATGCAATGCAGTACAGGGGGAATGCTCCTGGATCTCGGTCCGTAGTCCCAATTTAAATATGCAATGCAGTACAAGGGGAAAGCTCCTGGATCTCGGTCCGTAATCCCAATTTAAATAAGCAATGCAGCCACTGAGGAAAACAACCAAAATGCGACAGAAACAGCATATATTGCCACAACAGGCGCAAAAGAAAACAAGACCGAATGCAAAGTGCGATGAGCAAATCAATACAAAGACTTAAATCACAAAAATGGTAAAAACTCACTCATAAGAAGTAGCCAATGAAAGGAATGCCAAGCACAAAGAGAAGCAGCATAACGAGGGGAAAACGAGGAAAACATAGCAACGATTCTATATATTCAAGTTCGCAACCAAGAAACCAAAATCATCCCGGCAAGGGAATAAGCTATAACCAATCTCACTTAGACAATTAGCTTCACCGAATAGACTCAGCTTGAAGAAATGCTCAGTAAATAGGCAGCATCAAAGAAATACCATCAATATGGGCAGTCATCAATTAAACCTAAGTAGTACTTAAGTGAAAATCATTTAAATCACAATGTACGACTCACGGGCATGCTTGACACCAACGTATAGATATTCCAATTACTATTAGACAATTTTAGGGCGAGATTATACTAGTTTTAGTCACATAGGCAGTGAATGAAGAAAGACATAATATAACGGTAGGAAAGGCAAAGTCTTCATTTAAGTCAATTAAGATCAAATAAGAAACAAGGAATTCTAGGCAACTAACTTCTAATTTGAGCAGGAAGAGATGAAACTAGAAATCAGGAATTCATATATATAACAATTTCAATCCATACACGGCGANGCAAGATACTTACCTCAAAGACGACAACCCGGTACTCAAAAATAGACTTCTCGGGCGGGAAGGCCTCCAGACGACTCAAAATCAACTAAAACAACTTCAAAATACATATAAAACATATAAGGAACTATTCCGAATAATAAAGTCTCAATCTTTACAATATTAAAAGTCGACCCCCGGGCCCGCACCTCGGAACCCGAAATTTTTTACAAATTCCTATTATCCATTCCGATACGAGGTCACCCATACTAAATTTATCCAATTCCGATAGCATTTGGTCATTCGAATCATGAATTTTCATTTTTGAAGTTTTCTATCTAAACCCTCAATCCCCTCAACCCAAAACACAAACTAAATGATAAAGACAAGAACTAATTCATGACATATAATTAATTATAGTGGAAGATCACTTACCCATTCGATTTGTGTGAAAAACCCTCAAAGAATCACCCAAAAACTGAGTTCTGGAAGTCAAAATATGTTTAAAATGGTGAAACCCCGATTTTGCAAACTTATATTCTGCCCAGGTGCTTTGTGAATTGCGATCGCGGGAATTGAGGCGCGATCGCTTAGAAGGAAATGGCTGCTGGTGGAAGATGTGCTCCA
>ML419172.1:4986-91265 GCA_005239525.1 Nicotiana knightiana | reverse complement strand
ACACGCTCGGGATGTGTACGCAAATCGAGGTGAGATAGAAGGAGGTTTTCACGACCTCGGAACACAGAATTAGCTAGAAATGTACGGGATGACCTTTTGGGTCATCACAGAATCATGGGCCTATAGAAATTGTGACATTCCTTTGCAATTTAACATGTTTTCCATAACATCAATACTTCACCAAGTAACAACATAGCATCATGGAAGTACTTGAATGCATATGGCACATAAGGTCTTACAACGCAAATACATTTAAAATGTTATGTCCTTCATCAATCAAGATTAAGGCTTACATAATTTATATGGGAGCACCATAGAGATTCGTTTCATAAGAAGATGGGGTTTTAGCCATACATACCTCAAAGAGCTTTTAGGAAAATTCCACTTTTAGAAGTGATCTTAAATAGTTGAGTCGAGGCTCGTCTCGTAATCTATTTCATATATATATTTTCTCATTCCATAGCCTCGCTAGGCATATATATATATATATATATATATATATATATATATTATCCACACTTTATTTCCCTAGTTTATTTAATTCTTTTTCAAGTATCTTTACAGTTTATCATCGTCTAAGCACACTCAATCAAGGCATTTAGTACACATACTGGCAAGTAGGATTATTGAGCACATCGAGTTTTCTTCACCTAATTAGTATACTAGTTTTCATTACAATTACCACTCAAGAGTATGCCATATTAATAAGAAATCCTTACTTTAAAGATTTATTACTCAATATAAGGCTCGTTCAAAAGAATCATGTTTATGAGTTTATAGGGGGTAACCCGGAACGAAGAGATTTGGGATTTGGCGCCGGTCATACTTAAACTTGCGGAAACAATATGGAATTCAATTTCGAGAGATAAAGTTTAGCCAACATACCTTGATTGAGATTTTCCTTAAATTACTACAACGTTCTGGAAATCCTAGCAATCCCCAATCTATTTTGAGATATAACAAAACTGAACACAAATTAGGAAAATATTCATAGTTTTAGCTCGTTCGAGCGTCCCATCAAACACTAGGTGTGAATTAAGTCTTTAAGGTCCTTTTATAGAGGATTTCATCAACCTTCAACCCATCCTTAAACATTTTTAGCTCAACAATGTTCCTACACCCGTTGATAACGCATGCAAGCAAGAAAACAATTCTAATACCCACAAACTTTCTTGATAATTACCCATCTTTAGCTAAAATTCGAAATTAGGGGGTTAGGGTGTAGAATCTTACCTCAAGGATGAAGATCTAGTGTGTTTTCCTTGTTAATCTTCAAAGATTTGTATAAGAACTGAAAAATGCTTCAATGAAGATCACTTCCTCACTCTAGGGCTCCCGATCTCACTCTAAAACATCAGATGTTTTTGCTAAAAAATGACCCATTGCGTGTATTTAACGAAGTTGGGTCGGGTTATAAAGATATAAGAATGGATAATCTAAAATTTCTGGACCAGGCTATAGACCTGGCGTCGCTAGCCTAAAGCCTGGTCCAGCCTGGCTTTCGCCTGGCGTCGCTAGCCTAAAGCCTGGTCCTACCTGGCTTTATCCTGTCTAAAGCCTGGTCTAGCCATGACGAAAAATTTCAAATCCCTCAGCGCATTGTTCAACCCAAAACTCCGAAAATACAATGCATTAGCCTACCTTGATACCACAAAACCTAAATTACATAGTGAAATTTTTCGGGGCTTTACATTTTCCCCCGCTTAGGATCATTCATCCTCGAATAAGAAGTAAAGTCTGCCCTAAATACTTAATGTAATATATCTTTTTTCTCACCTACCTCAAGTCCATAAATTTTGACTAACTCCCAAAAATTTTCAGAAGTTTCGGTAGCGTCTTCTTTGTAACTAAGCCTATGCACCTGCCAGAGAACCACCAAAACCATCCTAACAGCACATCCTCAACTCGACAAAGCACCACAGTGTATATATCAATAACACTAATCTCAGCATTACAAGCACTACATTATCATAATGATACTCGGACATGGAGTGCACATTTTTGAAACATAACACTTAGAAGGTACCTTTCAAATCAAAATCAATTGTTATACAATCAAGAGAAAATATTTTCTTTCCACGACACTTTAGGCCTTCAAGGTGGACTCTTAGACTTACAGACTCCGCCATAAGACATTCACGGGAACAATCTCAACTCCCAAACATAGACATAGGCACATGACAACATAGGGTACATAGGGAACAATGATGGGAAAACATTGTACTCATAGTGCGGCCTAATGTGAACTACACTTATTTCACCTTCATTATCAATTCACATAATATATTCAGGGAGAAAATATTGAGAATAACCTATTCACCCTCCTCAACTCTAAATCTCTACGTGAACAACCACCCTAAACCTTTGATGACCTTCAAAAATCACTCTAAGATGTGCTATCATAAATTGACCATAAAATTACCTATCAAATATATGTGATCACGGGGTGATGCTTCCTCTTTGAAATGTTTGAACCTTCAATACCCAATAGATTTAATGCAATGAGGAACAACGGAGTTCAAGATTGGGCTAAAATTATTCAGGAATCTATTAATGTGCTGAGCAGAGTACTTCATGAGGTTATATGCTAAGAGACACGAGTATTACTACTAACAATGCTGACATGGTTAATCATTGTGACGACATCAATCATTAGACAAATGAAGCATAGAGGCAACTAGCACGCATTGATAATGTGGGAACCATGTACGTGATCCTGAGATCTAAAAGAAGTGGGCCTTTCTAGACATGAGATTCATGGGAGTCATGATCGCGAGGATGAAGATGCTAGCATTAGTTATTCTTGGGTGGTGACGAGTTATGAAAGGGATAGCAACAATTGTTCTTTTCCATATATGCCTTGCCCGACAATAGTAAGTTTTAAGCAGAAGTGGTCAAGTATGTTACACAGGTTTCCTCCTTGAGTGTAAGGAAGGTCCGTTTAGCTCCAAATGGTAAGATTCTTGAAACATGGATATGATAGAGATTTTGAAAGAAATACATGAAGTTGAATTACACTCTTAACATTAACTGGCACAAGGAAGCTATGCCAATATCCCATGAGGATGAAAAATAAGTCAAACACATATAAGATTATCATAATTCAAACAGCTTAACCATTGCCGACAATTGATCCTATATGGGATAACTAAAAATACGACAACTTGTCTTCCTAATCAATATACTCATGATATGTGCAAAAATCTGAAAGCATCTAATCTTAACCTTTTACGAGTGAAACCACATAGCTAGGACATCTTAATATTGGGACAAAATCAGGTATTGGCTAGAGGGGTTCTAATTGTTAACATGATGCTCCGGAGAGAAAGACAGATAAAACTCCTATCCACCCATGGAGGTGGAATGCCAAGGATAGAAAAACTCCCCCCACATGACAAGGACATAGTCAATGATTCTAGAAGGCGAGTGCATAAAGACAACGGAACCCAACGAGACAGTATAAAATAATCATGCAAGATTTGCAGATGTTCATAATGAGTTCTCCATAGATTTTGACTTGAGAAGTACCCAGATGCTAATAAAAGACGGGAAAACATGAGAAGTAGGCGTTGTGCTATGATAACCCCCAAAGGTGCATTTGGTCTTGACGAAGAGCCTATTAAGGGTCTTTAGAAAGGAAGTGTTATAGTGACACATAGAAGAACACATTCCCTCATAGTTATCGAATAAGTGTTGGGAAACTAGCACAATGAATTCACTAATTAAGGAACACAGTTAACACATGTTGCGGAGGTATAAAGAGAAAATAAACATTTGTTATGAGTTGGGCATACTTCTGCTATATTAACTCCCAAACATCAATACAAGACCACGTCACGGGCAAACACAATGCTAGGAACAAGGTGAGTTACTTACTGCGGGATGTCCCAATTGGACACAAAGTTATACTAAGATGGTGACACAACACATTCCTAGGATAGAGATGTGAGTATCTCAATTATCAGAGAGACTTTATGCACATGGTGACCATTTCTATTGACATGCACTCATATGATAGGTGTTAAGATATGCTCTTATGTTACTAGACAGTGAGAAGGTTTCATGATGATACTCGCAAGAGAGTAGCGTGACTGTTCAAATCATAGAAGCCATATACACCCGTGAGAAAAAGAGTGGCTCGAGAAGAAACACAACACTAGGATGCTTTACATGAAACTTGACACCACATAGGCAAACTTTACGAAGGTGCAGGTATAGGCACAAGCGAGCAGATGTTTTCCATTTAAATAAATGATTCTATAAGAAATTCATCGGGTATAATCCCTTGTTGAGATTTTAGGAAGGCAAATGGGAAGTATTAATGCTAGAGTTATAACTGAATTCAAGAACATAATTATAGAACTTAATTCCACAAGAGGATGTAAATAAGAGAATTTGTGATAGAGTGGATTCACGAATAATGTGTCTCGTTCAAAGAGTTGGTGCATGAAATGTTTTTTTTTTGGTTTCAACATCTTGTTAAGACCATGTTTATGAGAACTTGTAACGACCCGGCCAGTTGTTCCGTGAGATTAGCCATGTTTCCCCTATTTCTACTTTATCATGTGTTGCTTAGACTATTTATGTTGTGTTAGGTCGATTGGTTCGGGTTCAGAGTGGTCATGGTGAGAACTGAGACACTTAGTCTCTTAAATTGGCTTAATAGTTGGAAAAGTCAACTGGGAGTTGAATTATTGGTAAACGACCTCGGAATGTAGATTTTATGGCTTGGATAGCTTCATTAGGTGATTTGGGACTTAGAAGTGTGTTCGAAATGAAGATTTGATGTCCGGTGTAGAATTAGGCTTGAATTGGCGAAAGTTAGTTTTTGGCGATTTCCAGTCGGTAGTGGAAAATAGGTTATCGAGGTCAGAATGGAATTTCGGAAGTTGGAGCAGGTTCGTAGTATCATTTTGGACGTGTGTGCAAATTTTACGGTCATTCGGACATGTTTTGGTTGGTTTCGGCATCATTGGCGAAATTTTGAAATCTCAAAGTTCATAAGCTTGAATCCGATGTGATTTGTGTTTTTGCGTTGTTTTGGGTGTTTCGAAGGCTCGACTAAGTTTGAATAAGGTTATAGGACTTATTTTTGTTTTTGGTTGGGGTCCCGAGGGGCTCGGGATGATTTCGGATAGTCGTCGGAGGGATTGAAGTTGGAAAATGCAGCTCAAGAAGCTTCCGGTGCCAGGCATCTGGTGTGGCTGCACCTGCGGAAGGGTAGCCGCAGATGTGACTCCGCAGGTGCAACTCCGCAGGTGCGGGGTGGCTTGCGCAGGCGCGAAAGGGGGTCAGGCTAGAGGAAGTCGCAGGTGCGAGGCATGGGCCGCACCTGCGGAGCCGCAGGTGCGAGATTTGGGCTTTTAGTGGAATTCCGCAGGTGCGCACCTGGGACCGCAGGTGCGGTTTCACTGGGCAGAAAGCATAAATACCTGCCTCCGCGAATTTTTGGCATTTTTCATCATTTTGCATGCGGGTTGAGTCATTTTGGGAGCAATTTGGAGAAGGATTTCGAAGGTCTTCGGTGGAGGTAAGTTTCTCGGACTAAAAATTCAATTCTATTTTATTATGTGACGGATTAGGCTTGGAATTAGTGGATTTAATGGCGTAAATTAGGGGTTTAGGGCTTGGGAAATTGAGTCTTATAATTAAGGAATTTAGGGGTCAATTATGGTCGGATTTTGATGCATTTTATATGTGTAGACTCGGGAAGGGATAAGAATTCTCGTGATGCGATTTTTATCTAATTCCGAGACGTGGGCCAGGGGCTCGAGTTTTTCCAATTTCGAGAATTTTGGTTAAAATTGATAGTATTCGATTGTGCCTTGTTCCTTTAGTGTATATTGATGATGTTAATCTGGTTTTGGTTAGATTTGGAGCAATTGGGAGCCGATTCGAGAGGCAAGAGCATCGCGGATTAGTATTTGGGCCGAGTTGAGGTAAGTAATGACTATAAATCTTGTCCTGAGGGTATGAAACCCCGGACTTCGTATTTTCTCACTAGTTTTGGAGTGGCGCACATGCTGGATGGCGAGTGTGTAGCACACACTGATTTGGATTTGGACTTGGTTCTTTCTGCGACAACTATTGAGTTGCGTATTTTACTCTAAATCATATGTTAAATTGTGTTCTAAAATTATTGCTATATTTGGGCCGTAAGCCATGTTTGGGGCCTTACGCCGACTTGTTTAGATACCTTGGAGAATTTTTACTGTTATTTCCTCACTGTGTTGACTTATGATTTACACTCAGTCATATTATGCTCAATTGTTTTCGAAACTCAGCCTTATTTACACTATTTGAGTTATAAAATGATGTTTTGGGTCGAGTACCCATTTTGCTGATAGCCCGAGGGGCTTATTGAGAGTTTTGGACTGAGTGAGGCCGAGGGCCTGATTGTGAGGATATGGATGCCACGAGGTGGCTTGATTTTTAGCGCTTGGGCTGAAGGAGCCCCTTCGGAGTCTGTACACACCCCCAGTGAGCACAGGTACCTACTGAGTGCGAGTGCCGAGTGACGAGTGATTAGGAGGCATGAGTGACAGTGAGATTGCCCGAGGGGCTGATACTGAGTGATTGTGAGGTATGTTGAGTGACTGATTTCTGAGTGATGTTTTGCCCGAGGAGAGATTTATGATTCATTTTTTGGCCTGAGGGACTATTTATGATTTATTTCATTTTACACTAAACTCTTCGGGTATTTTATTTCTGAAATTGTTGGAAAACACATTTTTCAAAGGATTTTACTGAAGTTGGCTTTTAAAGCATGTTGATTTCATATATATATATATATATATATACACTATTGGGAAGAAAGGTTGTGCTTATTGTGAACCGATGATTTGATCTTATGTGTTTCTTACTGCTTAGACTTGATTTATTTTCATTACTACTGAGTTGGCCTACTCACATTACTCCCTGCACCCCTTTGTGCAGATACATGTGCTGGTACTGAACGCTAGTTTCCTTCCTTCGTGTGGAGTCGGAGTTGAGACTTCGAGGTAGCTGTTCAGCGTCCGCATCTCTTTTCCCATTTCTTATTTTGTACTTAGTTCCTCGTTCCGAGTCTTGATGTATTTTGACAGTAGGGTTATTTTGTATTGCTTGTAGATGCTCATGACGGTTGACTCCAGGTTTTGGGGTAGTGTATAAACTGTTTTACTCATTTTGTTGATTTAAACTACTTAAGAGAAAGACATTTTTTTGAAAGATCAGAATAGTTTTGGAAATTATGAAATATTATGTCAGTATGTAATTATTGGCTAGCCTAGTTCCATGATAGGCGCCATCACGGCCGACTTAGGATTTGGGGTCGTGATAGAACTCTTCAATATGGGTGCACATATACAACAAGGAAAAAACGTGCGGTGTTCATAACGATATAGTAAGGAGTGCCTTACTTGGTAACTTTAGATTGGCGAGGCAGTGCCTTAACTGATGCCCCATGACTCGATATCTGTAACATACATTGGTACCATACTGACATACCCCATGATCTGGTGGTGCAGTGACATTAATAAGAACAAGGGTACTCCCCTTAGCAACAAGTTCTACCAATCCCTCCATGGCTCGATACATTCTCCTAACAAACTCTTTAGCAACCTCTCTCATATTCAATGGCGGGGTCATTCCATCCTTATTGCTTCAAACTCGTGGATTACGGTATCAAGATTACTCATCTTGAGAATAAGACATAGCGAGGAAATTAGCTCCCTATCTTGGTATCTACCGCACGATCTGGAGTATCAAAGAAGGGTGAAATTCCTAAATGTCCAAATAGCCTCCAACTTATAGATGTGGTCGACAACACATCAATAAGAAGGACTCTACTAGACACGGCTCCGATACATCCTAGGACACTTTAAAACCTTAGGCTCTGATACCAAGTTTGTCACGCTCCAAAACCGAGGAGCGCGACCGGCGCTCAATCGAGTAAACCCAACTGAGCAAACCTGTTAGATTTCATGCTACCAAAATTCATTTTTGAATAAACAGGATATGTACTCCATTAATCATACTTTATAAATATTTCATTAACAACTTCCATTTTGTTTTCATTAGCAGTTTCAACCATAATATCCAAAATATTACAATTTTTATAGATATAATGAAAAACATACATGCCAAAAACCAATATTTCTAATTTCATTTCCTATATCAAACACCACCCACAACTTGTCTACGGAACCTCTAAATAGAACTGAAGAACTATGTGGAAATGCCGGCAACAAGGCTCCGGCTATACCTCAAAATACAGAGTACATAAAAAACAAATGACACAGGATCCCGAAATGAAGTGGGGCTCACCAAGTCGGCTGAAAAGAAGATGCGGCACTAACTGCAACCAACAACGCCTGCTATGGAACCACCTACATCCATTTAAAGATGAAGTGCACCCGGCAAAAGGGGCGTTAATACTCTCGAATAGTACTAGTATGTAAGGATAAAAATCATCTTTCAAAATAGAATAATCATACAAGAAAAGGAATGCCATATAAACAATCCAGTCACAATCAATAACATCGAAATTCCTAAGTGAAACCTAATGATTGTCAACATACAGAAGTAACACACATCTCCTTAGAAAGATTAATAATGCAATAAGAAGAATTCAAGAATTCAATGAGAAACATAAGCACCATCACAACGTCAATTAAGGAATCACACAAGCTTTCAAGAGAATCATTTTTAACTTTAGCTTGGCCATCACTAGCATTAACATCTCATTACTCATATCACCACCGTACTTTTATACGGAGTCCGATCATGACCCGATCGGCTAGGTTGTCTCCCTTGGACACATGTTTCCACAATACCAATTTTTGTTTCAATTTTAATTCGATTCATAACACAGCACAAAACCACCATGTGTGCGGCATGGCGTCCGATCACGGCCCGATCGGCTAGGCCGTCTTACTCAAGACATTTCTATTTTCATCAATCATCTCATTTCTCATCGCACACATATTTCAAGTCTTCCAATGCTAGTGGCCACAGTCGTTAATTCATACCCCGCAGTAGGCCCCATTTTATAATTAAATTCATTTCTACATATTTCACATCAATATCAATTTCATCAACAATTCGTTCGGTTCAAAACATCAAGTACACATGAGAGCAAACACGAATCATGGGCCTATAGAGACTGTCACATTCCTTTGCAATTTAACATGTTTTCAACATCAATACTTCACCAAGTAACAACATAGCATCATGGAAGTACTTGAATGCATATGGCACATAAGTTCTTACAACACAAATATGTTTGAAATGTTATTTCTTCATCAATCAAGATTAAGGCTTACACAATTTATAAGGGAGAACCATAGAGTTTTGATTCCTAAGAAGAGGGGGTTTTAGCCATACATACCTCAAAGAGCTTTTAGGCAAATTCCACTTTTAGAAGTGATCTTAAATAGTTGAGTCGAGGCTCGTCTCGTAATCTATTTCATATATATATTCTCATTTCATAGGCCTCGCTAGGCACAAGTATATATGTTATCCACACTCTATTTTCCCAGTTTATTTAATTCATTTTCAAGTATCTATCATTGACTAAGCACACTCAATCAAGGCATCTAGTACACATACTAGCAAGTAGGAGTATTGAGCACATCGAGTCTTCTTTATCTAATTAGTATACCAGTTTTCATTAAAATTACCACTCGAGACTATGCCATATTAATAAACAGTCCTTACTTTAAACATCTTTTACTCAATATAAGGCTCGTTCGAAAGAATCATGTTTGTGAGTTTATAGGGGGTAATCCGGAACAAAGAGATTTGGGATTTGGGGCCGGTCATACTTAAACTTGCGGAAACAATATGGAATTCAATTACGAGAGATAAAGTTTAGTCAACATACCTTGCTTGAGCTTTCCTTAAATTACTACAACATTCCGAAAATCCTAGAAATCCCCAATCTATTTCGAGATATAACAAAATTGAACACATATTAGGAAAATATTCATCGTCTTAGCTCGTTTGAGCGTCCCATCAAACAATAGGTGTGCATTAAGTCTTTAAGGTCCTTTTATAGATGATTTCATCAATCTTCACCCCATCCTTAACATTTTTAACTCAACAATGTTCCCACACCCGTTGATAACACATGCAAGCAAGATAACAACTCCAGTACCCACAAACTTTCTTGATAATTACCCATCTTTAGCTAAAATACGAAATTAGGGGGTTAGGGTGTAGAATCTTACCTCAAAGATGAAGATCTAGTGTGTTTTCCTTGTTAATCTTCAAAGATTTGTGTAAGAATTGAAGAATACTTTAATGAAGATCACTTCCTCACTCTAGGGCTCACTCTAAAACATCAGATGTTTTTTCTCAAAAATGAACCATTGCATGTATTTAACGAAGTTGGGTCGGATTATAAAGATAGAAGAATGAATAATCCAAAATTTTCGGACCGGGCTACAGACCTGGTGTCGCCAGCCTAAAGCCTGGTCCTGCCTGGCTTTATCCTGGCTAAAGCCTGGTCTAGCCATGACGAAAAATTTCAAATCCCCAGTGCATTGTTCAACCCAAAACTCCGAAAATATAATGCATTAGCTTACCTTGACACAACAAAACCTTAAATTACATTGTGAAATTTTTCGGGGCCTTCCAATTTCTGCACTTGAGAAGTTATTTAACGAAGCACCTGATTATCCATCTCTTAAGGTTTTTGGGTGCGCTTGTTATCCTTACTTGCAACCCTATAACAATCACAAGTTATAGTTTCGTTCACAACAGTGTGCCTTCTTAGGATACAACACTAATCACAAAGGATACAAGTGCCTTCATGTCTCCAGTGGTAGGATTTATATCTCTAGGCATGTTGTTTTTTATGAAAATATTTTCCCTTTTGCATTCAAGGAAACACAGCCTCCTTCGGTGGCGCCTTCTGTGATCTCCTTGTTTCCCACACCTCCAGTTGTATCTCCATGTCATCCTAGTATTGTCACAAGTTTCATTGACCCTACGGACCGTCCTAGTTTGCCTCAAACTTCTTCTCTGCATTCACCTTCCACCGCTTCTAGCAAATAGATGATATGAAATGTCCCGTCTCCAGAAAATCTCCCATTAGCTATTACTCTTCTTCCTGCTGCTGAGCCTGCTCAGAGGCGTCAGGCAGCTCCTCTTCCTCCTCATCACGTGGTCACTCGCTTTAAGGCAAGGACTGCTCAACCTCAAGCCAACATAGTTACGAAATATCCTCTAACCAAATCTGATCTTCCACCCGAGCCTTCTTGTTTTACTAACGCATTCAAGGATGAGAAGTGGAGGCAGGCAATACATGAAGAGTACAATGGTCTTATTCAAAATGGAACTTGGACACTAGTTCCTTCCTTTATTGCCAAGAATACAGTAAGGTGTAAATGGGTGTTCAAACTGAAACTGAAGCCGGATGGTTCAATAGATAGATATAAGGAAAGGATTGTGGAAAAAGGGTTTAGCCAAGAGGAAGGGATTGATTACTATGATACATTCAGCCCAGTGGTTAAGCCAACAACTATTCGAGTTATCCTTACAATTACTTTATCAAAGGGATGTGATCTTAGACAACTTGATATTAAAAATGCTTTCCTACATGGTGAGCCAACTGAAGAAGTTTATATGATGCATCCAAAAGGTTTTGTTGATCTTAGATATCCAAATTATATTTGCAAGCTTCACAAAGCCCTACATGGCCTCAAACAAGTACCTAGAGCTTGGTTTGAAAAATTGCGTACTGCTCTAGTTGACATTGATTTTGAATCATTGAAGTCTGACACTTCCTTGTTTATTCATGCCATGGGATCTCAAATTACCTTTGTCTTGGTGTATGTCGATGATATAATCATCAGTGGTAGCTCTAATTCTTTCATTTCGAGTGTTGTTTCCAGGTTGGCGTCTAGCTTTGCACTGAAAGACCTAGGACCTCTTCACTATTTCCTTGGTATAAAGGTCTCAAATTTGCTCAAGGCTTACATCTCATGCAGGCCAAGTACATTCGTGATTTTCTCACCAGTGTCTATATGGATGGCGCCAAACATGTCTCCATTCCTATGTCTACTGGCCTTCAATGGTCCCAGCATGGAAGCTCTTCATTTGAAGATCCCCACATGTATAGAAGTATTGCAGGAGCTTTGTAATATGTCCCTATAACAAGGCCAGATGTTACCTTTGTTGTGACCAAGCTTTGTCAGTTTATGCATGATCAGAGGAATCATATTTTGCTGCTACGAAGAGGCTCCTTCGTTACCTAAAAGACAATCTTGACCTTAGCCTTCATTTCAAGCCCTCTCCAAATCTGTCTTTGCAAGGTTTTCAGATGTCGATTGGGCTGGCTGTCCAGATGATCAGCGATCAATGCATGGCTATTGTATCTTTCTTGGGCATAACTTAGTGTCTTGGTGTTCTAAGAAGTAGAGGGTTGTTGCTCGATCAAGCACTGAATCAGAATTTAGGGGTCTAGCTGCTTCCACTACTGAGCTGATGTGGCTTCAAAATACTCTTTCTGAGCTGCGTATACCTCTTCCTCAAGCTCCTATATTATGGTTTGATAACTTATCCTCCACCTACTTGACTGCCAATCCTATCTTTCATACTAGAACCAAGCATATTGAGCTTGACTTTCATTTTATAGGGGAGAAAGTTGTTGCGAAGGACGTTGATGTTCGTTTCACTAGCTCCATCGATCAGGTTGCTGATGCACTCACCAAGAGTCTCTCAACCAAGAGGCTTCACATCTCATTGAGATAAGCTACATCTCATAGAGTCACTCTCCTATTGAATCTTTTGTATAAAAATAAATAGGAATTATATTCCCGGGACATAGAAGACTACCCACACTTTGTTCAATAAGCTTTAAAGGTGGTCAGCCTAGAATAAAGCAAGTTTTAAAGATAAACTCTAGAGACTAGGCTAAAATACTAATGTTGAGCTGTTGTAGTTGCTCCTTTTTAGCATATTTGGCCCCTATTTTATCTCCCTTTTGACTTCAATTTAGGCCTCCGAATAGTTGTAAGATTTGACCAAAAGATCTTCGTTGGGAGCTTTTCTTCCACTATAAGACACTTTTAATTGCTAATTGAATCTCATTGAGCTTGTCTTGATATTTTTTTGTTTGAGATTTTATCATGGTCTTCCTGGAGCTTTTAAAGCTTCATCCTTGTTCTTTAATGGTATTGAGCTACCATTAAAGATAGCAAATAGACATTTATAAAGGCTCTGCAAGCATTTTATGTTTGTTAAAAATTCTGGAAAAGAATTTTTGAAGAGTATCCCGTGCCATAGATAAAATCAAAGGGTTCAAAAATTTATATAATGGGAAAGATATTTCGAATTAATTGCAAATAAACCGATTTGGGACTAGGAATGGTGTTTTGGTTTAATGGAGTTAATTCTACAGTTTTGGCAAAGGTTTTGACTACTGCAGTTTGCATAGTACTATATTCTGGTTTTTCTTCATCTTATAAAAGTTGTAGATATTTATGACGACAAACTACAAAAACATTGACACATACATCCTTTAAGTAATTCCAACTTCATTCACGAATATCTATGATTTTCATCATCAATACTGATCTAGTGATCTTTACTATTAGTAAAATTAATGCATTAATTTGTCATATAATAATGCAAAAGGTTATTGCCAACTTGAACTTCTCTTTTCAGCTTATTTGATTTATGAGATTTTAACTTACAACTATACTTCAAATGGTATGAAGTCTTTAGACAAAAATAGCAAATAGCAAGACGTAGCAATTTGCTTTATCACTGTCTATCTTTAATGCCTCCATCTGTTACGCTCTGCAATATTATGTCAATTTTTTGTCTTGCAATATTATATTATAATGATGTGACGTTTCACACTATTAAATTATGACGATTTTGTACCCTATAGTATTGTACATTGAATTTATCGTAAGGTAGTTGACATCAGTCAAAGGTAAAGATTATTTTCAAACAAGTGTTGAGTAAATTCGTGATGGTGAGAGGGGAAGTAAATCAAAGAAAATGAATTTTCGTCCAAGTTTGACATGTTGGGATAAAATACAGACCGAGCAATAATATCCGATATTTATGAATTAGTACCATACAAGGTACCATATAACCATAATAGTAAGGTGTATAAGGTATGTAAGAAATGTGTAATATTTTAAATAATTTGAAACAATTCTTAATTATACGGATAATTGATTAATTATTAAATAATAGGATATTATCCAATTAATTAAAAAAGTATTTGGATAAAGGTGGGGAAAGAGTAACGTGGCAGCAAGCCACTCTACTCTTGATGAAATTTAATTAGGTGGCAACAATGTGTCAATTACACCTTCATTTCCTTACAAGTATTTTCCATTACAAATATTACAATCAAAAAGTGACAAACGACGTTAGCAATTCAGATGACAGCTTTGCCAATAGGAACATAAAATGCTTACAAATTCCTACAAAGGAATACTACTACAGAAGACGTGAGAATTCCTACAGGTTTCAATAATTCCAACAAAAATTGTTTACATATTAGCAACGTAAGATTTTGCAGTTCTAAAGGAGTACGGTGCAATCGTTTTCAAGAACATTATACGGATTTTTCGTACTTCAAATATGTTAAGGCTAAGTCTTTATTTCATTTTGCATGATCTCGTCATTACACAAGTTTGATAACGAGGCATAAAGAAAAATTCTTGTCCCGAAATTTACGTATATTTTCCTAGTTTCGCAAGTTACGATATTCTCTTTATCAGGACTTTGTATTCATTTGAGTATTTTCTTCTTCCAGTCAATAGAGCAGAGAGTTTATATATATACAGTATTAAAGTATTTTCATTACCATCGAGTTATAATTGATGGCAGACCCCTATTGGGCAACCTCTGATCAGATGGTAAGTTATATACCGAGCCTACTGTGGTTGAGCGCCTATGAGCGAGCCCAGTTGGTCGAGATACAGNTATATATATATATATATATATATATATATATACCGAGCCTTATAGGACCGGAAATCTATTTTACTTACTATATTGAGAGAATTGAGTCAGTATCAGCAGGTAAGCATACCTTCAGATTATCTTTGACTTCCAGCTACTTGCAGTTACTATATTATCAGTTCAGTTTCAACTTTCAGTATATTGCCTTATATACTCGGTACATTATTTCGTACTGACATCCCTTTTCTGGGAGCGTTGCAATTCATGCGTGCAGATTCAGACAGACAGACGGGTAGGCCTCCTTATTAAGTGTTGCCAAGTTCAGCTTAATCAGTAAGCTCCACACCTTTCTGAGTTTTCGGGTCTAGAGCCTTATGTACATCTTGTATATATATGTATATATGTTATGAGTAGGTCGGGGAGTTGTTCCGATCACAGTATATCCATCAGTAGAGGCTTGTAGACATATCATGTCAGTTAGTGCAATATGTTGGGCTTGCAGGCCTTGTATGTATATTTGGTTGGTTGTCAGCTGTAATAGTTATGACAGCCTTGTCGACCCAGTTTTACATTGACATTTAGTCCGCATTCGCGATTTTCTTGCAATGTGGCCCATGGCCAAAGTATGACATCATATGTTCAGAGTCCCTTAGTTGCAAGTTGATACGCAAGGATATGTGAGGCATTGGGTGCCGATCTCGCCCCCCAGGTTCCGGACGTGACACTATATTCCCAGCCGAGAAGAATGATTGACATTGAATTTAAATAAATATGGCCTACATGTTAAATGAATTTAAGTAAATATGGCCTACATGTTAAAGAGGTCGTTTTCTTATTAACTTTACATATATGAGAATGATAGTACATATGTTTTTACGGGTGTGTTAGGTATAATGGAAAATGTTTCCCGTGAAAAATATTTTCTTGGAAACAAGTACACTAATTTTACGATGTTTGGTACGCAAATTAAAAAAAAATAACTTCTCAAGAGTATTCATAAATTATAATTTAGATACAATAAACACGAAGCCATAAATGTAATGACCCGACCGGTCGTTTTGAGCTCTAGCGCATCATTTGGCTATTTGAGGACTTGAACAACTTCACTTCAGGTATTAGGACTTGTACGTGTGGTCGGAATTGAACTTCGGGAAGTTTGGAGTTGATTTGGAAAGAAAATTCTAAATTCGGAAGCCCTAAGTGGATTCCGGATGGTCAACGAGTTGAATTTGGCCTCATGGAAGTACTAAGGCTACTGTCTTCTGGTGTAACAGCACCTGTGAGGTTTTGGCCGCAGGTGCGGAGCCGCAGAAGCGGACTAGGTTTTGCGGAAGTGGGAAGGAGTGTAGGTGCGAGGGAAGATCGACACCTATGAAGGCACATATGCGGAAGGGAAATTGCAAAAGCGGGAGCTGCTGGATTGAGCTAGAACCGCACCTGCGATGGTTTTCCGCACGTGCGGAGCCGCATGAGCAGCTACTGACCGCAGGTGCGAAGGTCGGGGTTGGGAAGTGTCTTCTTTAACACAAAGGGTGTGGCTCAATTTCATTTTTATTTCGACCTTGGGAGACGATTTTGTAGCCATGTGGAGTGCCATCTTCATCAACTAGTATGGGTAAGTGCTTTCTTCCCAATTTTGAGTTAAATACATGATTTAATATGGATGTAAACATGGAAAATTAGTGGGAATTTGGGGTTTGGTGGAAAAATCTAGAATTTGTATTTTCGGCTTTTGACCACGATTTTTGGACATGGAACCTGGAGTACATTATATAATTGAGTTCGTGGCGTTATGGGTAAAGTCCATCTTCAAAAAGTTTTACAATCCGGGCACGTGGGCCTGAGGGTGATTTTCATCGACTTCTCAATCGGGGTTAGAAATTGTTATAAATTGGATTATGATGAGTATTTGAGTATATATTAATGGGTTTGCATAATTATTTGCTAGTTTTGGAGCGTTGAGCATTGATTCGAGTTGTTTGAAAGGTTAGGGAGACGACTAAGGAACTTCGGAGTGAGGTAAGTCTCCTTTGTAACCTTGTAAGAGGGAATTTACCCCATAGGTAAACTAAATCAATATGTGCTTCTATTTGTGGAGGCTAAGTACGCACGAGGTAACGAGAGTCCGTGCATAGCGACTATTATGATTAAGTCCGGGTAGTCGACCCAAAAGCTTGTTATACTTGTGATACTTGTAACCTTATTGTCAATTTATATTGATGATATCATATCGAACTTGGTACATAAATTACTAAAGGGATTAAACTTCATTTTCTTGACCGGTAGAAGAAGATTTAACATTTTCCTTGGACAATTGCTCCTTAATTAATTCTTGATTGCCTATTTGATTGTGTTCTCTTTTGTGGAACGAGTCGAATGCCTCGGCATATTAAATAGATTCATCTATGATTCTCCCCATTCGACCCTATGGCAGTGCACAGTTTAAATATTTGTTGGATCGGGTCGTACGACCTTGGCATGATTTGCGCATGCTTGTATTGCTTGCCTTGAAATTTATAAATAACGATATTGCCTCCCTGGTCTGAGATGAATTGATAAATGTTGAAATATGAATTTGGAAGCCTCTTATTATCAAAGGATTGTTTACATGCTTCTTGATTTCCTTGAGTTTACTGTCGTTTTAATAAATCCACTACTAATTATATTATTGATGGCCATAGTAAGTGTCGGAGTCGACCCCTCGTCACTACTTCTTCGATATTAGACTGGCTACTTACTGGGTACGCGTTGTTTTCGTAGTCATAATACACTTGCTGTACATTTTCTTGTACATGCATATATTCATATTAGTGGCCTTGTGGACGTAGCAGCGTGGTTGACATGGGGACTTAGACGAGCTGCACCTTATGTACAATCCGCAGCCAGCAGAGTCTCCTTCGGAGTATTGGTATTTCCTTTTTTGTCCAAATTGTATTCCGTCCAATTATTGAATTTTATTTTATTTCTTAGTAAACGCTCATGCACTTGTCACACTGAGTTTTGGGATAATTACGGGTTATTCGGTTTTGAAATTGTTAAAAACATTATTATTTATTCTGTTATGTCCATCTTTTACTATTAAATTGTAGAAAAATCATGATATCAAAAATACTAAAACGAAAACTAAATTGATCATTTATTGTTGGCTTGCCTGACAGTGGTGTCCGGCGCCATCACGACCTTAATAGTTTTATGGGTCATGACAACATGGTATCATAGCACTAGGTTCACTTAGGTCTCACGAATCATGAGCGAGTCTAGTAGAGTCTTGCGGATCGGTACGGAGACGTCTGTACTTATCTTCGAGAGGCTACAAGGTTGTTAGGAGCACTTCCCTTCTTGGTTCCTCATCGTTCGATTTGATTATTTTGAGGCTTTTGCCTTTATTTCTTTCCTATTCAATCTTATGAGACATGAAGCGCTTGTTACAGATTGGGAATTGAGGAATTTTCATGGTACTACGGATGTGGTACAGGATGTTTCTACATGCGTATTTGATTGGGCTATTGTCGTCGCCTTGCGAAAGGCTGCTCCGTCATTTCAGCTCAGTATCAGTACTACCCAAGGTATTGGAAGTTGGCATTGATTATGATGAAGAATTCGTGTGTTATTGTCGGGCAGTGTATATGTAATGGTACAGTGCTTGCCTATGTATTGAAGGAGTGAATGACTTGGAGGGAGGTTTACTCAGTGCATGATTCAGAAATTCAGTGTTTTATTTTGGGTAGGAGAAAAGCAATCAGACTAGGAATGTTCATATTTGTGTTGATGGAGTGATGAGACTAGGTATTTTTGTTCATCGTGGAGTTCCCATTTGTGACGTGGTGCCATTTTCCTATATGATTGTGCTAAGTTCACCGGTGTTAAGGTTTTCTTCAATTCGCCTGTGTGATAGGATGTCACAAAATGGTGTCGGGGAGGAAGTTATCAGAAATCGCGGTGTGCAGTGGTTCAGAATGGACTTGGTGTTCCTATTGTTGATGGCTTGAGAAAGATGATCTTCTATGAGGTTTAGAGTTGGTAGCAACTCATATGTTCAGGCATTACAGAGATAGATTTGGAACTAGGGCAACAATTGGGCAGCGAAGGATGAGGAAGGACATGTGGGAGGTGTCTTGCGGTGGTTAAATTTCTGGAAGGCCGGGTGTAAGAAGCAGAAGTCGAGTGGTCGCTTAAAGGAGAGGATTTGACCAAAGTGGGAGAGTGGCAGAGTGGCATATGGGTTCTGTGGTAGGATAGTGCATGCCTTGAGGAAAGTTAGAGTGTTTGGGATTCATGGTGGACAGTGACTAGGTCTACAGGCGTAATTGTGGAATATTGGTTGCTATGCGGAGGAAAGTTGGATACGACGGAAAAGGAGTTGCTTGATATGAAGAAGGATACAACATGAACTTGGGTTGGAATGTGATGTCGCACCTTTAGTTGATGTCCATGAGGAATGAGCGGACAAGTACAACTGGTGAATAAGCACGGGCTCATGATGGTTTAAGGATTTCATAGTGAGAGTACTCAGTGTAGCATCGTTGGAAGATGTTGGCATGTAATCTTCATAGGTGGCTTATCTCTTGTGAGCGGGTTAGCACTCTTGGTGTTGACGAAGCTTCTACGAAGGATCCTACTGACTATCTAGGAAAAGGGTCGAATATGTGCACGTGGCTAGTGATTCGGAGTGTTCATGAAATGTGACATAAAGGTTTCGAGAAACATTTGACGGGTTAATTGTGCAAGATAATGTCTAATAGGGGGATAAGGAATCTTAGTGGGTTCTAGAGTTATGCAATGGTAGCTTCAAGCTAAGTGGAGAGCCCACCGCCTATGATTGGATTGCATGGTTATCTACTTGTGAGGTTTCTGGTCATTGGTGTATTGATGGGTTAGTACGACTAAGGGAAAGGAAACATCACTGGTGATTTGATCAAAAGATTGAGGAATGTGTGCTATATTGGGCCTTATTATTTCATGTGCTAGCAGAGCCTTGGAGTTGATTATATTCAGGACCAAGTCAGAGTGGGTGACTCTCAGCAACGGTCCTAGTGAATTCAAAAGTTAAAATATGGTGCCTAAGGATTTCAAGCCCGCAGTATGGTTAAGAATCGAGCTTTTGTAGTAAATTATGAAAAAAGGGCTTGGAGTGTTCTATGTTATCTTCGGATTGCAGTGTAGCATTTGGAGGAATGAGGAAAAATGAATTTGAATTCGTAGAGGAATTTTTAGAATAGGTGTACCAGATGAGGATATGAATATGCACGCAAGGAGGATATGAGATGGTTCGTGGGATTTGATACAGCATGGTCTCGTGATATAAGGTCACTCAGGATGAGTGCGGATTTGGGTTCGTGATGTTTTGAATGAAGCTATTATTGTTCCTAAGGCAAGTCTATAATTAGAAGAATTCGGGTCGGTTAGCAATGGTCGAATTGGCATGATGGTGGTAGGGTTGGGTTGGCATGATAGTGGTAATGATCAATTCGTTCAGTGTGTTGAGTTACACATGTGCTTTGTCGCGATACGTGCGAGGCTTGACGGCCTCCGTTATTGATTTTATTTGGAGGCATTTGAGTATTATGGCATGTTATGTGTAGATGGATCCCGAAAGAGTTATGGTGGTTTAGACCACTACTTGAGATCGGTATATTCTGCGGATATGAGAATTCAGTGACGTGTTTCCATGGTTCTCTTGAAATGAGTTGAGCAAAAGGTTGTTATATGATGAAGTGTTTACCCTATTAGTGGTTCAGGAGTTATGATGCAATTCGTGTACTCTTGCGCATTGGCATGAGTAAGTGCATCGAGTAGCATGGGATTTGGGAGTTGAGGATCAAGGTTGCAGTTTGGTGTTAACAAGTATGTCACGAGCTCGGATGAGCAAGAAAGGATTCATATGGTTAGAATAAGATGGTATTGTTTTTGGTGTCACCTGAGATCGATGTCTTGTGTAAAAGGTTTTGCATGCTGACAGTGGATTTTCGATTTCATTCACAGCATTAGTATGGACGGTGGTATGGAGGTGCAGACTTGTTAACCGGTGCTTAAGGTCTGGGGGCGTATCCCACGGGAAGATTGTATCAGTGTGACATGTAGTCAATTGATTGAGTGAAGGGTTGAAACCAAGAATGGAGATTTTGGTGGTAATATCGCTAATTTGAAAATTTATGCCTGGAGGGCGCTCGGTTCATTTGGTTGTGGATTGTGGAAGTTTGTTCATATTATGATGGTTGTTCTCGTGTGTTATGGGAAAAAAGGGTCTATTATGGATCCTTGAAAGGTTATTAGCCTAGTACGGTGCGATCAGAACCGGCTTGGGGTCCGTGGATGGATCTAATTATGAATATGGGTTCTATATCAGGACGGATGTGTTCATTTCAGCATAACTCTCCTTATGGAGGAGAATTCAGACGTTGGATGATAGTTCGTCATCGACTAATTCATATAATACTGTATTATGTCGGGTGTGTTGCGAAACGACTTGATACATATTTCATGTGCTGAGATTCTGCGTAACAGTGTGATGTCGAGATTCATACCATATATCGCACCTTAGTTGTGCTTGAGTTTTGTAGCGTGTGGTGCTGTCTATCCTCCCAGGGATGGTATTATGTACTTAGCATGCTCGTGGCCGATATTCAGATATTTTGTAGTAATGAGCATTCTAGCTCGGTAAGTGTTTCCTTATAGATTTTATGTGTGGATCGGGTGGCACGCCTCCACGAGTATGTTGTTTGGATCGGGTTGCGCACCGTAACAGTGTGATGTCGAGTACAATCCCCTGTATGCTATTTTGTGTGTTTTGTATTCCAATTTCTGAGGAAGGTTTCATGACACCTTTTCAGTTGTCTAATTAGTTATGTGGGTTGAGTAACCCCTTCCATAGTTCGATTTCCTTATGTAGCACGTTCGATTTTGTAGCTTATTGGCACATTGTGGCATCATATGAGACGTTTGTTCATGTTTGGGGTGGCTTATTGCCTGAGCAGCTCGTACAGGGCTAGACGAGATTATTGGATCTAGGATCAGTGCGATCGGACTATATGAAGTATATTAAAGAGAAAATACCGTTATTTGGCTCATAATGAGGCGATGATTCTAGTCAAGAGGAGAGATTCAATGATTTGTTGACTAAGTTGGTTATGAATTTCTACACATCTCTTCCATCGTGGCGGTATTGCAAGAGTTGGAACAAGACTTATATATGCCTTGAGGTACATTGTGATCATCAGATTCGTGAAATTTCGGCTATTGTTATAAGAGGATGTTATTATGGTCATGTAAGTTGCGCAATGCATAGTATGGATTGAGCAAAGGTATGAAACCATGTGGTACATCGTGTGGTGATTGATATGATATTCGTATGTTGGAAACAAGCCTGGTAGAAAATTCAGGGTGTTGGAATTTGGCGCTAAGTCTTATTTGGCTAAGTAAAAAGGGAGAATATTCAGATTTGTTCGAGCAAATGTACTCAACTGAGTTGTGGTAGCAC
The DNA here is from genome assembly GCA_005239525.1 of Nicotiana knightiana. Lineage (NCBI taxonomy): Eukaryota > Viridiplantae > Streptophyta > Magnoliopsida > Solanales > Solanaceae > Nicotiana > Nicotiana knightiana. Next base: position 68,875 of record ML419172.1, on the reverse strand, counting down.
GAGTAGGTGCACGAGGTATTAAACAACAATTTCAGACAACTCCAGTGCAGTTCTTAGCACGTTCGAGGACTAATGTATGTTTAAGTGGGAGAGAATGTAACGACCCGACCGGTCATTTTGAGCTTTAGCGTATCGGTTTGAGGCCTTGAACAACTTCACTTCAGGTATTATGGCTTGTACGCGTGGTCGAAATTGAACTTCGGAAAGTTTGGAGTTGATTTGGAAAGAAAATTCTAAATTCGGAAGCCCTAAGTTAGAGGAATTAACTAAAGTTTGATTTTGAGTAAACGACCTCGGAATCGGAATTTGAAGGTTCCAACAGGTTCATATGATGATTTTGGATTTGGGAGAATGTCCGGATCGGGTTTTGGATGACCCGGGAGCGTTTCAGCGCCTATTGGAAAAATTGGCATTTTGGAAGAATTTCATAAATTTTGGTTGATGTGTATTTCAATGTTATCGATGTCCGTTTGGGATTTTCGAGTCTGGAAATAGCTCTGTATTATGATTTTGGTGATGGGAGCGTATCTGGAAGTGGATTCGGAGGTTCGTAGGTCATTTTGGGGTCATGTGGCGAAAGTTATAAATTTGAAGATTTTTGAAAAGTTCGACCGGGAGTGGAGTTTTTGATATCGGGGTCGGATTCCAATTCCTGAAGTTGGAGTAGGTCCTTAATCTCGAATGTGACTTGTGTGCAAAATTTTAGGTCAATCGGACGTGATTTGATATGTTTTGACATTGAATATAGAAGTTGAAATTCTCAAGTTCATACAGCTTAAATTGGAGTGCGATTCATGGTTTTAGAGTTGTTTGATGTGATTTGAGGCCTCGAACAGGTCCGCATTATGTTTTGAAACTGGTGGGTGTGATTGGACGGGGTCCGGGGGGCCTCGGATGGATCCGGATGGTCAACGGGTTAATTTTTATCTTATGGAGGTGCTGAGGCTGCTGTCTTCTGGTGTAACCGCACCTGCGAGGTTTTGGCCGCAGAAGCGGCCTACGAGGTGCAGAAGCGGGCAGGAGAACGGGTGCAAGGAAAGATCCGCACCTGCAAAGGCGCAGATGCGGAACGGAGATCGTAGAAGCGGGAGTTGCTGGGTTGAGCTAGAACCGCTCCTGTGATGGGTTTCTGCAGGTGCGGAGCCGCAGGAGCGGCTACTGGATCGCAGTTGTGAAGGTCGGGGCTGGGCAGTGTCTTTTTTAAAGCGAAGGGGTTGGCTCAATTTCATTTTTATTTCAACCTTGGGAGCCGATTTTGGAGCAATGTGAGGTTCCATATTCATCAACTAGTAGGGATAAGTGCTTTCTTCCCAATTTTGAGTTAAATACATGATTTTATATGGATGTAATCATGGAAAATTAGTGGGAATTTGGGATTTTGGTGGAAAAATCTAAAATTTGTATTTTCGGATTATGACCATGATGTTTGGACATGGAACCTGGAATACATTATATAATTGAGTTCGTGGCGTTATGGGTAAAGTCTCTCTTCTAAAAATTTTGTAATCCAGGCATCTCGGCCCGAGGGTGATTTTTATCGACTTCTCAATCGGGGTTACAAATTGTTATAAATTAGATTATGATGAGTATTTGAGTATATATTAATGAGTTTGCATAATTATTTGCTAGTTTTGGAGTGTTGAACATCGATTCAAGTTGTTTGAAAGGCTAGGGAGCCGGCTAAGGAACTTCGGAGTGAGGTAAGTCTCCTTTCTAACCTTATAAGAGAGAATTTACCCCATAGGTAAACCAAATAAATATGTGCTTCTATTTGTGGGGGCTACGTACGCACGAGGTGACGAGAGTCCGTGTGTAGCGACTATTATGATTAAGTCCCGGTAGTCTAGGACCCAAAAGCATGCTATAATTGTGATACGTGTAGCCTTATTGTCAATTTGGATTGCTTATATCATATCGAACTTGGTACATAAATTACTATAGGGATTAAACTTCATTTTCTTGACCGGTAGAAGTAGATTTGACATTTTCCTTGGATAATTTCTCCTTAATGAATTCTTGATTGACTGTTTGATTGTGTTCTCTTTTGTGGAACGGGTCGAACGCCTTGGCGGATTAAATAGATGCATCTATGGTTCGCGTCATTCGACCCCCTGGCAGTGCACAGTTTAAATATTTGTTGGATCGGGTTGTACGACCTCGGAATGATTTGCGCAGGCTTGTATTGCTTTCCTTGAAATTTATAAATAACGATATTGTCTCCCTGGTCTGAGATGAATTGATAAATGATGAAATATGAACTTGGAGGCCTCTTATTATCAAAGGATTGTTTACTTACTTCTTGATTTTCTTGAGTTTACTATAGTTTTTAATAAATCCACTACTAATAATATTATTGATGGCCATAGTAAGTGTCGGAGTAGACCTCTCGTCACTACTTCTTTGAGATTAGAATTATTTTTGTACTCATACTACACTTGTTGTACATGCATATATTCATATTAGTGGCCTTGTGAATGTAGCATCGTGGTTGACATGGGGACTTAGACGAGCTGCACCTTATGTACGATCCACAGCCAGCAGAGTCTCCTTCAGAGTATTGGTATTTCCCTTTCTGTCCAAATTGTATTCCGGACAGTTATTGTATTTTATTTTATTCCTTAGTAAACGCTCATGCACTTGTGACACCGAATTTTGAGATAATTACGGGTTATTCATTATTGAAATTGGTAAAAACATTATTATTTATTCTGTTATGTCCACCTTTTACTATTAAATTGAAGAGAAATCATGATTTCAAAAATACTAAAACGAGAACTAAATTGATCTTTTATTGTTGGCTTGCCTGACAGTGGTGTTCGGTGTCATCACGACCTTAATAGATTTTTGGATCGTGACAATAAACTTTCGAACCAACAACCTTCACAACCCATAAATTTCATAAACTTCTGAACCGCTGAACTTTCGAACCCGTAAACTCTATAATTTCTAAACCCCCAAACTTCCAAACACATAAACCTCCGAACTCATTACTTTGGAACTCGTAAAATCTTGAACTTGTAAATTGAAAAATAAAAAAATCAGAACTGAAAATATAATTTAAAAAAATGCGGAACAGGTGGGTGGTTGAGAAAAAACGAAAAAAGAAAATATGGACTAGCCATATGCCTATACAAATAAAATAGACCTCACTAAAGATAGCCAAAAGATATGTCCATCTCACAAATATCTTGAAAGTGTCCAGTCATTATTGTACAGATAGACTGTAGCTAAAACATTGTTGGTTTGTCTTCTAAGGAGTTAGATTCCATTATATAATGCCGGATACTTGAAAGAAGAAATGCAAATTAATAACTTCTCTTCTAGTTTTACATTTTTCCTCATACACGTATCTTTCGAGAAACTTGGTTCTTAATATAAATGATGGCAAGGTTTATATATGATGGTTGTCTTCCTTTTAATTAATCTAGTGCATTATTATTTCTGCTTCAAGGAACCATCTCTACAGTCTGTTAGCCTTCAACACTAATAACCAACGACCCTAATGAAACTCGATATGTCCCAAAACTGCACACAATTAATGGACTATAAACTGCCTTGAATTGCTTGATCTTTTAGAAAATGCATCTATATGAACATGTTCCCTTGTCTATCTCCTCTTTAAATATCATTGATTTGACTTTGAATGATCTCGTTGGGACATTTGAAGTAATCTGCCACTGTTGCAAAATTTATTCAAATGGCTTAATTAGTAGGTGAAATTCCGGGTGGTTTAGATAAATGCAACCCAGCTTACATATTTGTCTTTGTCTTATAACAGATAAGGGTGTCTAACGGGCGGGCCGGGCCGGGCCGGTTACGTTTTTTTTCTAACCGGACGGGTTGCGGTTACGGGTTCTTACCGGTTAATTGTTAACGGGTTTAACGGGTTGGGGTTTATCCGGGTAAAAATGAACCCGTGCCGGTAGGGGTACTGCCGGGCCGGGCCGGGTTTCAATTTTTTTAATTTTTTTTTTCAAGTTTTTGTACATGTATTGTAATTTATATAAAATATAAAGTAAAATATATAAAGATAACAATGATTATGGAAAAAATTGCACTTATAAATTGCAAGTGCACTTACATTTGAATATATCATTAAATAATTAGGTACCGTCTAATAATATTAAAATAACAAACTAAAACTTGCAAATTAAACTATTAAAGTTTACATTTAAATATTTAATACTTCAAATTAGAGTTCAAACTTGCACTTATACGTCTAATAATATTAAAATAACAAACTAAAACATTAAACATAAATGCATAATACGTCTAATAATATTAAAATAACACAAATTGTCTGAAATCAATTAATCAAACGAATTGTTGGTGGTCTGGTGGATGCTCAAGACAACTATTTATATGCCTCCTTAAAAAGCGTGTGCCCGTGCACTTTGGACGAAGATTTAAGATTATACCACAATTCTTGCACTTTACTTTGTAAACTTCTTCATTTTCTTCAACCACATCAAAGTGTTCCCAAACATATGAGCGCACTCTAGAATCACGGGGCATGATTTAACTTGAATGAGAGAAATTGAGATTGAGAAATGAGAGATAAGTGAAGAAATGAAGAAGAGGGGGGTGTATTTATAATTTTAGAAAAGGTTAACTTTGTAAATTGAGAAAGTGTTAATTTTTTTTTTAAAAAAGGCCCAAAAAAGGGCCATTTGTGCAAATCTACCGTTGGGCAACGGCTCCCTGCCAAGGTGACTATTGCCAACGGATAAGTGGGGCCCAAACATTTACAAAAAAAAAAAAAAAAAAAAAAAAAAATTATAGACGTTGTACCGGGCCGGGCCGGGCCGGTTAACCGGTAAAGTGTACTGTTCACTTTGACCGGGTTTGACCGGTCCGGTTACCCGTTTCAAAATAATTAAACGGACCAACCCCCTCTAACCCCCCTACCCAGCCCACCCGGCCCCCTATGAACCGGGCCGGGCCGGTTCCGGTTTTAACCGGTCTGGGCCGGGCCGGTTACGGGTCAACCCGGCCCGTTAGACACCCTTATAACAGATTCACAGGTAACTAACCTAGCTGTACTTCTTATTTCCTTTTACTTCTTGAATTGATCCTTTTATTTTTTTTCTCATATATTGTATTTTAATTAATATAGGAAATTTACCAACAGATATGTAGAAGCTTGAAGATATATTTCTTGGATGGAATGAATTGACAGGTATGCAATTGAATATTTGTCTTTGATAATATATAGATTTGACTTCTCCAGTTTAAAACTTCTGGAATATCTCGGTTTGAATCTTTATATTCTAGCCGTACATTCATACACTCACTCATAAAACTTTTTGTTCTACGGAGTGATATATGTTAATTAACTTTTCTTGTCTCACTTAACAGTACCTATCTGAATCCAATAGATCAACTAACAACATTGCTGGGATTCCCTTCTGTTTAGGTCAAATCTACCCTAGAATATTTAGGGTATCATCACATTAAGTAGAGAGTTGGCCGAGGTCGACCAAGAACTTGTGAGATTCGTGATCGACATGTCAACAATTGTTATATCCCGTAATTTTGTATGTTGGGTTCGTCGTAAGATAATCGACATAAGTTCAAGGACAAGACTATTTTTGAGGTTACAAGTACTTATGATATTTATAACAAGTGATAAATAAGTGTTGTGAAGGTCAGAGGGTAAACAAATCGAAGAAAGTGAGTTTCGTTGGTGTTTGATATTTTGGGATAAAATACTGTCCAAGCTATAATACCCTGTATTTATGGACTAGTGGTATACCACATGACCATGATAGTAAGGTATATGAAATATATTATTCCCTCTGTTGCAATTTATGTAAACCTGTTTGGTTGGGCGCAAATTATTAGAAAAAATGAAAAATTTTGGAATTTGTGGTCCTAAACAAATTAAAAAGGGGCCATAGTATTTGTGTGGCTATAAAAGCTTCTCATTAAAAGTAGAATTGTAAGTTTAAGCTAAATTGTTTCCAAATTTGGAAAAGGGTCATTCTTTTTGGAACGGGCCAAAAAGAAAATAGGTTCACATAAACTGAAACGGAGGGAGTAGTATTTAAGTGAATCGAGGTCTAGAAATTATTGTGTGAATAATTGGTTAAACCTTGGTATAAATTCATGGAATATGAAATTATTTATAAGTGGATAAGTGTCATTTGTATGAATCCACGTGGAATCATGAGGATAAGGAGGACTCATAACTAATCAACTTTATAAGGATTGAGGTGACAGCAAGTAGAGAATATTGACTAGGCAAGTCTTAGAGCTAGATGGCAAGATTAGAGAGTTTTGATGGCTTAGTCATCAAATTACTGGGGTTGATAAGTAGTTAAAATATTGGAGTGGCTGCCACATGGAACGAATGTAGCGAAGGGTGGCACCAAAGTGCACATGTGTCATCAATTAAGGGAAGAGTGGATGGGGGAGGATCCCACGTGTAAGGAGGAAGAAGTGATATATATACACATATGTATCTTATTTCATTTTAGGAGATGAGGGGCTTAAGGAATGCATATGTAGTACTTAGTATTAGGTAGTTGAAACATGAGTTTATGGAGGCATCACCTTTTAATTTAATTTTATGATTTGAGATATAGTAGCAACACCGTTTCCTTTCCAACATAGCAGTAGAATTATCTTTCCAATTGTAGCAGCAACGCGAAGTCATCCAAAGATGGATTTAAGGTATGTTAAGGCTATCCCTTTTTTTCTTCTGGCATGATCCATACAATACAATGAAACGAGAAAGCACGCAACTTTCATAAATTATTCTATTCTTAGAAGTACTACGGTTGCGTATGTTCTTGATTCCCCATGTGTCCTATTATCATATCATTTGTTCACGGGTCTCATGACATTCTGAGAAATCTTATTGACTCACTTCATTATGCATTGCATTCATTTATATATGTATATTTACCTATGACCAGATGGCATTATATACGCGTATATTTTATGTATATGGGATGGGAAAAAGGTTACGGCATTATATACGCACCACCACCTGATCAACTGGTATACGTTGATGATTTTGCCCACAGTGACCGAGATGATATGATGGGATGCCCTCAGAGGCTTAATGATATTATATACGTATTGACCTATGCATTACATGACATTTATACGCATATGCATGACATTTTAAATATTTCATGATTTACAGAGCTATCCAGACTTACAGGTCGAGTCCTTTACTCCATGTTTCTTCCATGTCCTTTATATACTGATTTACATGCCTTACATACTCAGTATATTATTCGTACTGATGTCTTTTTGTTGGGTACTGCACTCATGTCTGCAGGTATAGATAATCAGTTTGACGAGCCCTCATAGTAGACGATGTTAGCATTCAGCGAAGGATCGGTAAGACTCCACCTCATTCGAAATGCAGCCGAGTCTATAAGTCATCGTGTCAGATTTTTTCTATAGACTATGGGTAGGCTGGTAGCCTGTCCTATTTGATGTCAAATAATATTAGAGTCTTTATAGAAACAGGTTCATTATGTACAGTATGTTAGAGGCCTTTACGGCCCATATGTATTCTTTTTTTAAGAACAATGGTTCATTGATACAGTGTTTGCCCACGTATAGTCATACATTACGAGTTGTGGCCATGTTGACCCATGATAGTTGCAGAAGAAGAAATGAGTTACAGAGTGGTTCACTTGGTCTAGTATGGCACCGGGTGTTAGCCACGCCTCCTCAGGTATGGGGCGTGACAACAATGACCGAGGTCGAGTACCATTGACAGAACAGTAACGATTAGTTGTTGAAATATGATGTTAAAGAGAATATTCTAGTGAATATTCTCTGAACTTGTACTATTAGAGTTTGTTAGGGACATGACTTGTAGAAATAGAAAAGGAGATAATGGGATAGGGTATGTGATATTCATTTGATAAGAACACTTTTCAGAAGAAGATTCTCTCTCTCTAGCAAAGATACAAATATTGTCTTTTCATACCACCAGCAGACGAGCAACATGATCAACTTCTTCCTCCTCCTGCAACGACAAGTATTACTCACATTGTTGTTAATAAATGTAGGCGACGACACTCTCATGTCCATCCTAAAAAGGATGGAGGAAATGGAAAATGAGCAGAAGGTACTTGCGGGGCCAAATGAGAGAACGCCAAGAAAGGGTCGATAAAATACCGGGCCCTCCTAAGCTCTTGCCGAAGAGAGACGCCAGCCGGTTCGTGGAGCAGCCGTACAATGATGATGCTGCCCCACATGCCATACCAAAGGCCTTCAAAATGGCACCTTACCTGAAAATATACAATGACACGACCGACCCCGAATACCATGTAACTCACTACGTCACCGCCGTAAAAAGCGATGGCCTCGCCAAGGAACAAGTATCCTCCATCTTGTTGAAAATATTCGGTGAGACCCTCACTGGAGGAGCATTAACATGGTATTCACAGCTGCCCGCGCGTTCTATTGAAACATTAGAATAAATGGCCGACAAGTTCGTAACGGGCCACGTTGGGGCCAAGAAGGCAGAGGCGAGGGTAATTGACATATTCACTATCAAATAGTCTCTGGGAGAGGGATTGAGGTACTTTCTCACCCGATTCAACCGAGTAAGAATGACTTTACCAAATGTATCAGAAGGGATGGCTATCTCAGCTTTCCAAAATGGGCTGAGCAGAAATGGTTCGAGGGCAACCAAAAAGTTATTAAGTCGGCTTATGAAGTACTTTCCCCCCTAATGACTTGCGATGAGGTACCCAACACATATTGTGCTGAAGTCCGAGCAGACAAAGATGACCTCAATTGGCCGACTCATCGACTGACCTCGGAACAAGCCAAATCCAGAAAAGTTGAAGAAATGATAGCAGGAGGGACCTCGCAGCTCCACGAACCAACAGGGAGCGACATCTACCATATGTCAGAACCGCCATTGCATCCTCTTCCCGACATAAAGAGGGCCCACCCCGATCAAGAATAGGGACTCACCGGAATGAAAGAGGTATGCCCCCTTATTATCCGCTCACAATTTTTGTGTGTCACATACAGAAATAGTCTACGCCTTGGAGAAGCTCGGACCTAAGGTGAAGTGGCCACAAAAGATGAGGCCAAACCCGAATACCAGAAAATCAGATGCTCTGTGTGTATTCCACGAAGAGCGAGGACACAAAACAGAGTATTGCATCGCTCTAAGACAGGAGGTCGGAAACATACTATGACAAGGACACCTCAAAGAGTTACTGAGCGACCGAGGAAGAACCAATTTTTCCAGAGGACATGAACAACATCAAGGACCACTGAAACCGCCCTCGCCAACCCGCACCATCCACATGATCATTGGAGGCGGCTACGATGCCTCAATAAACAGTGTGAAATTCACCACACCCCACATGCTCAAACGGTCAATCACCCATGAACGGTATGACGAACTCAAAGAAAGTATCATCTTTGATAAGTCGGATACCAACAGTTTGGCTTTCCCTCACTATGATGCCCTTATTATCACCATACAAATTATAGATACCTATGTGATACACATTATGGTAGACGATGGAAGTGGCGCGTGCATTATCCACCCTCGAGTACTTGCACAAATGAAACTCGAGGATAAGTTAGTGCCGCGCTACATCACGCTAACGGGTTTTAAAAATGAATCCGACAAGATCACACTCCATATCTTAGCCGGTGGCGTGATTTTGGAAACAACATTCTATAACATGGACCAAGACACAACATAAAATGCCATAATAGGGCGACTATGGATACATACCATGATATTCGTCCCCTCCAGCTTGTACCAAGTCATCAAAATCCCACTCCATGGGGAATATTCAGTGTACGAGGGGGACAGTGCACATCCAGGGAATGCTACCACATCTCTCTAGACTGTATGGTTACTCAACAAACGAAGGACAAAGAAAACGAGGCATAGAAATCAACAGGGTCGAGGTAGAACGAGGACGTCATCAAATACCCCGATGCAATTGAAGCCGCATAATTGACCATAGAAGACCTTGACCCCGTTCAATTAGATGGCAACGACCACACCAAGAAGGCTTACATCGGCTGCAAGCTTTAAGAACTAGGTAAATTTTGTCAATTCTTAACTACTCACGCGGACTTGTTTACTTTTACCCTTGCAGATATGCCTGGTATCCCGAAGGTAATCGCCACGCACAAGCTGAACGCCGACCCATTCCATTCTCCAGTGAGGCAGGTTAGGCATAAGTTCAACTCTATAATAAATGATGCAGTACGCGAAGAGGTCAAAAACTTATTGGAAAATGGCTCTATCAGGGAGTCGAAATATCCCCAATGGGTGGCCAATGTAGTCATGGTGAAAAATAAGAACGAGAAATGGAGGATGTGCGTAATCAGGAGAACTACTGAGCTTCTTGGACGCCTACTCAGGCTATAACCAAATCCTCATGGGAGAAGAGGATCAGGAGAAAACCACTTTCTTAACCCATCAAGGGACGTACTGCTACAGGGTCATGCCTTTTGGGCTGAAAAACACAAGGGAAGCTTACCAAAGTCTAGTGACGAGGATGTTCAAAGACCAACTCGGTAAAACTATGGAAGTCTACATAGACGAAATGCTAGTCAAATCCAAAAAGGAATGAAGATCACATCGACCACTTAAGAGAAACCTTCTACATACTCAGGCAATACGGGATGAAACTAAACCCCAGAAAGTGTGCGTTCGATGTGGCCTCAGGAAAATTCTTGGGATTCCTAGTGTCACGGCAAGGTATCGAGGTCAACCCCGACCAAATCAAAGCCATCGAAGGGATACCAGAGCGCTTGACCACCAAAAACCAGGTTCAGAGATTGACTAGCTGTATCGTCGCCCTTTCGAGGTTCATTTCGCTATCATCTGATAGGTGCCACAAATTATTCAGTGTACTCAAAAAGGATAACGACCTCTAATGTACCTCTGAGTGAGCCCAAGCCTGAAGGAATTGAAGGCTTACTTGTCATCGCCACCATTACTTTCAAAATTGATTTTAGGGGAACGCCTCCTCGTCTACCTCGATGTATCTGTAGTAGCTGTGAGCGCAGTCCTAGTTCGAGAAAATAAAGGTACGCAGTCTCCCATCTATTTCTTTAGCAAAACAGTAATTGACGCTGAGACGAGTTACCCTGACCTCGAAAAATTAGCTCTGGATTTAGTCGTAGCCTCACGAAAGCTTAGACCATACTTCCAGTACCACTCCATCTCGGTAGTCACGACTTCCCCCTTAAGGAGTATTTTGCATAAACCCGAGCTATTGGGTAGGTTGGCTGAATGGGACATAGAACAAAGCGAGCATGATATCACATATCAACCGCGAACGGCGATAAAGTCACAAGTCCATGCTGACTTTGTTGCCGACTTCAGCGCAAGAATAATGCCTGAAGTCGAAAAGGAAGACGCCCACGCTTCTCCCCAAATACGGGACCTCTGGGTCCTGTACACTGATGGCGCATCTAACGCATTAGGGTCCGTAATGGGAGTTGTACTCGAAGTTCCATCTAGCGAAGTGATTTTCCAGTCCATAAGGTGCCCGGACATGACTAACAACGAGGTCGAGTATGATGCCGTAACTGCAGAGTGAAAGGTAGCACTCAAATATGGGGTGAAACGGTTAAGACTATGTTGTGATTCCCAACTCGTTGTCAACCAAGTCACAGGGACTTTCCAGATCAAATAACAAAGGTTACAGAAATACCAAACTGATATCTGTAAGCTGCTGCCCGAGTTTGACGAATATCAACTCGACCAGATCCCCCGAGCACAGAACACCGAGGCAGACGATCTCGCTAAATTAGCAGAGACCATAAAAAACAGTGCAAATGGAGAAAGAAATATGGTCCACCTCTTCAACCCATCGATAGATCAAACTGAGGTACGAACAATAAACCTGACTTAGGACTGGCACAACTGTATTATTACATATTTGCAGGATGGCGTACTCCCAGGTGATAAAATAGAGGCCCAAAAACTGTGAATGCAAGCAGCCAGGTACAACATCATCCATAATGACCTGTACATGAGGACGTACGCGGCCCTCTAGCGAAATGCTTAGGCCCAAATCAAACACGAAGAGTCCTTGAAGAAGTCCATGAAGGCCATTGTGGAGCTCACTCCGGCAATCGAGCTTTGGTCAGATACCTTATATGGGTGGGATATTACTGGCCTACCATGAAAAAAGAGGCCGCTGATTTTGTGAAAAAGTGCGAGCAATGTCAAAAGTATGCCCTAATGATTCATCAAATGGGGAATGGACATCGTGGCCCCCTCCTAGCATTGCGAGGTAACGTATGATTTCTTTTGGTTTTAACTGACTATTTATCTAAATGGGTAGAAGCAGGAGCATTCGTCCAAATACGCGGACAGGAAGTTATCGCCTTCATATGGAAAAACATCATATGCCGGTGCTGTTTCCCCAAAGAGAGCAGCTGCGACGACGAACCACAATTTGCAGGGAAAAAGGTCGTTGAATTCTTTGAAAAATGGCATATAAAAAGAATACTTTCAACTCCATATAACTTTGCCAGAAACGGACAAGAAGAGTCCTCCAACAAGTCGATACTAAACATCATGAAGAAAAAACTTGAAGACACAAAGGCTATGGCCGAAAACATTACCAGAAGTACTCTTTGACTACCGAACAACACCAAAGATGAGCACAAGAGAGACGCCATACTCATTAGTATATGGGCATGATGCAGTAATTCCGGTCGAGTTCGGGGAGCCCAACCTAAGATACTACCACGAAAGCAGACCTAGGAACGATGACAGCAGAAGGCAGGAGCTCGACGAAGTCAAAGAATGAAGAGATATGGCCTACATAATAATGGTTGCCTAAAAGAAACAAGCAGAACGCTATTACAACAAAAAGGCAAAGATACTCAAAGTCGGGGACTACGTGCTTAAAGTTATAACACAAGCAAGCAAAGACCCACGGGAAGGCAAACTAGGAACAAAATGGGACAGCCCATACAAAATCACGGAAACAACAAACAAAAGGTCATTCCAACTAGAAACAATAGAAGGAAAGGGACTAACAAACAACTAGAATATTACGAACCTCAAGTACTTCAACTGTTAATAGATGAAGCGTCCCCAAAGTCGTACTTTTTTTCCCTCACTTGATTTTTGTCCCATTTGGGTTTTCTCGAGGAGGTTTTTAATGAGGCGATGAAAGGGACACTTTAGGATTGAAGTGCACACCGACGGAGGCACAAGACGGCTAGTTTATTGCTCAACCTCTCAATATTCTTCTCCAGGTCGACCAATGAAGGGACTAGATAAACTGGGACTGGAATGCCAACCCGGAAAATATGTAAATTTCTCCAAATTTATGAACAACGCACAAATTCATGAAGTTTACTCATATTTTCTCCAAACATACAGCACAAGCAATGTTGCCTCAACACCTAATTGTCCCTCAGGTATAACTAAGTATAGGTTATATTTGAGCTCGTTCGAATCAACACCTAATCGGCCTTCGACCATAACTAAGTATAGGTTACATTCGACCTTGCTCGAATCAATACCTAATCAGTCTTTAGCCATAACTAAATACAGGTTATATTCGACCTCGTTCAAATCAACACATAATCGGCCTTCGTCCATAACTAAGTATAGGTAACATTTGACCCTGTTCGAATCAACACCTAATCGGCCTTCGGCCATAACTAAGTATCAGTTATATTCGACCTTGTTCGTATCAACACCTAATCATCCCTCGGCCATAATTAAGTATAGGTTACATTTGACCTCGTTCGAATCAACACCTAATCGGCCTTCGACCATAACTAAGTATCGGTTATATTCGACCTCATTCAAGCCACCACCTAATCGGCCCTCGACCAATAACTAAGTATAGGTTATATTCGACCTCGTACGAATCAACATCTAATCGGCCCTTGGCCCTAAATAAACATGAGATATCTTTGACCTCGTTCGAACTAACACCTACTGGCCCTCGCACACTATCAAACTTAGGTTTTCTTTCAACCTCGTTCAACCTACTTGAGCAAAGTTATTACTACTAACTCAACCAAGCAACAAAATCAAAAAGCATACAAATTCGAACAGAAGAAAAAGAATCAGGTACGAGTAACAGAACTAGTATTTCATACATAGAATATTATTTTTACAAAGGCTCTAAAAGATACCTACAAAAAATGTATAAGTCTGCGGCTAAATAAAAAAAGAATGAAAAGTAAAACTACTAATCGTCGCCTGGCCCAGCAGCGCCATCTAGGCCATCTTCATCCACCCCTTCGCCATCACCATCGCCATCGGGGTACTCATCCTGATACCACGCTCCCTGTTCAATACAATCCAATCCTACATCCTTCTCATCATCACCAGCCTCCGATGTAGAGGGATCGTAGCCACAATAAACCCGATCTCTATGTTCCTTATCACGAGCATCCTCGAAGACGGCCTCTGAAACTATTCCCGCCCTATCAGATCTCTAAATATATCCAGTTGGGCGTTGCCTAAATCCATTCCTTGTACAAATCCCTCGGTACATCAGGAAAAGTAGAAGTGCGGGAAGAAGACGGCTAGGTCAATAAAAGTGCCTTCTCGGCCTCGAGAGCAGCAATTCGATCACAAAGGCATGAAGCCTCTTTTCCCGTCTCCCCTATCCGTTCATCAAGCCTCTCCTCTCTGAGTATGGCCGTCTCCAAGGCATTCTCCCACTCACAACAAAGAATGCGGATCATGATCTCCAAAGCCTCCACTTTCCTCGAAGCCCCCAACCGGGCCAACTCTGCCTTCTCTAGATCTGTTGTCTTCTCAACGACCTCGCCACTCAGAGCTTCTGCTTTGATTTGATATTCCTCGAGCTCGGCGCGTAGCGAAATAACTTGGGCTTGAAGATATCCACATTGGGCCTCGACCCCCTTGATCAACTCAAGTTCTTCTTCTTTATCCCTTAGCGCCCCCTCAAGAAACTACATTTTTCGATGACTCTTACCAACTCGTCATCCTTCTCCTTCAGTTCATCTCGGAGAGCCTGGAAATTGCCGCTCTTACCAAACTGTCTACAAATCTCACGATACTCACAATATTTCCGCTCCATCTTCAAAAAGATAGCCTTACGCCTCTCCTTTATTCGACCTGTTTCAATCTCCAAAATCACAGTCTAAAAAAGGAAGAAAAATAACACGAAGAGTAAGAATGAAGCCTAAAAATTGATGAAAAAAGAACAAAAGAAGTCGAAAATCTTACCTTGAGAGAAAGGCCGGCTATGCTCCTTGATAAGGTAGCATCATCCAGATTTTTTAGGGTTTTACCCTCCACGTTGACACAGATGGGACCAAGTGAAGGAAACACATTCTTCGTATCGACCAACAAGTCTCAATTCATAGGGACCGTAATGGTCCGCGTGGACCCCTCCAATCGCATTTCAAGTCGGGTGAACCCTTCCCCCATCATCCTCACCTCTTTGGCGTCAAGGTCAGATCTTGTCTCATAGACATCCTCGGAAACACCTTTACCCCTCCTATCAGTCGATGAAGAAGGAACATCGGCCACTCGTGAGGCCGCGGCTCATCTGGCCGCAAAGAATCAGAGATCCTCATAGGTGACACCTCAACTTCCACCCTGGTTTAGGGAAGAGGCATACCCTCTACGGTCTCAATCGAGGGCGGAACCTCGGACGGTAACTCCGCATCATCTTCAAGCTCTTTAGTTGCCACTTCATGGATGGAAAATCACCCCTTACCGAATCCACAGCCCGGGCAACCCCATCACCGACCTCCACTGATCTTCTCTTACTTGGACTAAATTTCAACCACTCAGCGAAGAGTCATCCTCCTCGTCCACTAGGTGATGCAAAGGGGAATATGAAAGCTTTGCTATTGATATACCCGCAGGCGGAAAAGGAGCCGATTCAGAAGCAGTAGTAGGTGTGGCAGAGAACCGAGCAGGCTTGGTCGTAGATAACCGAGCAGGCCTGGCCACGGTCACGATAGGAACAGACTCCGTAGAAGAAGCAGCCTTTCTCTTACTGAATGTAGGAGGAGGAGCCCCCGGCCTCCTCGAAGATCCTCGGACTAAAAAAAGGAAAATCAAGGGTTATCACTACTAATAACAAACTATAATGAGCAAACAACCACGAGGTCAAAACAGTAAGAACGAAAAATATAAGAACTCACTGACCAAAGAAGAAGCAGGTCCACACTTCTTGATAAAGCTCGGTCATTCGTTAATCCCCACAGTATGAGGCAGAATCCGGCCAACCGAGTCATAAATGTCCCCGGCCAAAGGAGGAGTCACAACTTTGGCTGAACGAAGAAGAGATAACATATTAGAGACTAAGACTAGAAACAGATAAATCAAGTGTGTTTCAAAAAAGAAAAATTGTATACTTACGAGCGTGATTCCAAGTCTCAGGAAAGCCGTCCCAATTAGCTATTATGTCTTTAATTCTGACACAAAATTAGTTGAGCCAAAATTGACGATTTGCCTTATCGTCCATCTTTACCACCATGCATTTACCTCCTCGATGGCGAAGGTGCAACATCATCCCCCTATAGTAGCTGAGGGCGAAGAGGTGCATAAGATGGCGAAGTGTGACCCCGACCCTGGCCAACTCCGCAAATTCTGTGAGCATTCTGATAAGCTTGTAGATGTACGGAGAGAGTTGAGTCGGGCAAACACCATAGTAGCGGAAAAATTACTCCGCCAATGGGAGAAGGGGGAGAGTATAGCCGACCTGGAAAGGATACGTATAGAATGCGCAATATCCGGGGTGCTAGACTTGCATCACATCACGCCCTACTGGGACCAGATCGATGTGGGAAGAAATTTTAAATTTTTCCCTTAGCTCGGCCAGTTCGGCCTCTTTCATCAAAGAGTCCGAGATTTCGAGCTCACCTTCAGGCGCCTTCAAAAAATCGAACCTAACATTTTCACTACGAGGGATTATTTCTTCCACCGTAGGAAAATTCTCATCCTCAATAACAATAGAGACACTGTCAGCATGAGGGGGCATCATCACTACCAAAGGGACAGGTTTCGATGTCATACCAGAAGTAGAGGATACGTTAGCCATGTTGTTAAGAGAATATGTTCAAACAAAGAAGAAGAAGATTTAGAGTTTGTAATGCCAAAGTTTTGTAAAGACAGGATCGTTATCCACATACCCCAATTTATAGGATTTCAAGCATCGAAACCAAGGAATTAAACCATTATTACCTCGCACTGTAACTGAAGTGGCAGGTTCAATCAGAAGACATGCGCAAGACGATGCAGCGCATCAGGAAATCGTATCATACTGACGCTTGTCGCCATGATATCATCCTGATTCCTGAGACATATGACCCTAGAAATTATGGTTCACAAAGGGACACATCGCCAATTTGCCCCAACCATCATGACTTGGTCAGGTCATCCAAATGCTTCAACTACGTTGCACAGTATCCGCTCGTCGATCCCGACTGAGGCCGGCCTCAATAAGCTGAGGGACTAACTGTATAGACCAAAATCTACCCTAGAATATTTAGGGTAGAATCGCATTAAGGAGAGAGTCGTCCGAGGTCAAACAATAAGTAGTGAGATTCGTGATCGACATGGAAACAATGGCCGAGGTCGAGTACCATTGACAGAACAGTAACTGCTAGTTTTTGAATTAGGATGTTAAAGAGAATACTCTAGTGAATATTCTCTGAACTTGTACTATTAGGGTTTGTTAGGGACATGTCTTATATAAATAGAAAAAGAGATAATGGGATAGGGCATGTGATATTCATTTTATAAGAACATTTTTCAGAAGAAGATTCTCTCTCTCTAGCAAAGATACAAATATTGCCTTTTCATCAACATTCTTGCATATATTATTCCATATTTTTCCATCATATCCAAGAAGATTTGAAACATTCTAGGATTTATATGTCACGCATCATTGTCAGGAGGAACAATCATCAAACTCATTCATTATTGGGTGAATCATTCCTTCTATTTACTTAAACACCATTTATTATTATTTATTGTTAGTTACTCCTCCATTATTGCTCATGCTTTTGAATATCTAATGCACAATATCGTTAACTCCCCACTTGATCAACCCTATATTCTCCGTATTTTCAAAATCTGCATTTGAGAATATTATTATTAACTAGGTTTAACCCATCATTACATAAATATAAATGCTTAACCGAAAATTATACTTTTTGGTCAAATACCTTCTACAACTACATTCTTTCCTAGAGCGATGAAAGTGGATTTGGTTCCTCATTACATTAAAATCTTGAATGTACTTCAGCCTTTCCTACCACTAACCTTTAGTCAATTTCTTAGGCCAAGCCAAGTTACAAGGAGGAAAGAAAAAACAATGGATTTCCTTGTTCTTACAATTGAAGAATTAATATTTAATTAGTACTTGCTTAATTTGACTCTTTAAGCTCTTTCTGGAAAAAAAATAGAAAAGAAAAGCTTTAGGGAAATTGCTGCTTCATAGGACTTTTCTAAGTCAAACAGACAGAAGACTATAACGACCACCAGATTTTATAAGGTTGTTGTGTTAAAATAAACTTTAGTGTAGGATATCCGCACTGATATCCATTTATTTTAGTATCATTTTTTCTGACAAAGTACTAAATACTAAACCATACATGGTCAATACGTGCATTTCCCGTACATCATTTTTTTTTTTGGTGATTACGAATTTTATTAATCACCACATATATATTTACAAACCAAACAAGACCAAACACAGTCTGATGTTCTTTAATTAATCGAACATTACTGAAACAAGTAAACATCTGCAACATTTGCAGTAGAATTATTCTATCTCACAGAAATCATATGAACTTCTAGCCTAGAATTGCATCCCTTGTAATATGCTCCTTCTGCTCTCACACAAAGCATTTCTTTGCAATGTTGTTGATCCGTCTCTCTTTCTTCTCAAAGATTATAGTGTTTCTTTCAGTCCACAAAGCTTCGATATAGACCATTTTGAGTATTTGATTCAAATTATTCTTAGGTGAGTGTTGTATCTGAAGCCATTGCATCAACTTAATGAACATATAAATTCTCAGCAATGCTGAATAAGTGATTCCTTGTCTGTTTTACACATTGAGCATATTAGATCAACTGTTATCCCCCACTTCTCTAATTTGTCCACTATGAGTAACCTTCCAGCACCTATAACCACATAGAGAAGAGAAACAATTGCCCTTGGTTGAGCAGTATTATGATACATCAGACACTTGAAGTGCATTTTAGGTAGATCACAATCATCCTTGGATAAGTATGCCTTATCATGCTCTTATTATTTCCCTAAAGTCTGAGTAAATCTCTAGCCTCAAATAACCTTTCTTACTACCCAGCTAGTTTATCTCCTATAGCTACTGATCTTTTATATAGTATACATGGATAGATACACAACTTGTCTTTCTTGCTTGCCAAATCCCAGCATGCATTAGTTTTCTACTGCAGCTCTACTCCATAACTGAAACCACCGGCTGCTTTTGGTAGACACACATAACTTACCCCAAGCCACCGGGTGATAGTACTACTCTTAGACCACACATAACATAACTTATACAAATATGATTCTATTACATCCATCTCCTAGTAATGATGAACACTTGTGTTGTGCCCAATAAGACTGATTGTATACCAAAAGTTACAGTTGAGTCCTACCCGCACAAGAAAGCTATTTTGCAGTCCATGAAGATATCTTTGTCACTATCTTTTCAATGAGAGGCCGCCAATGCACCAAGTTCAGTTTCTTGGAATCCCTAGGTATTTAAAGGAAATCTCTCCTTGCACATATCACATAGTCTGCAATATTTCTTTCTATCGTTATTATCCATACCTAAAAATACACACAAGTTTTAGCCAATTTTGCTTGTAAACCAATAACAGTTGAGAATCTACCAAATCTGTCATGTAGCAAGTGCATACATTTACTTTCTTCTTTGGCAAAGAGTAGAAGATCATCTGCAAAACTTAGGTGAGTGATGCCTGATTTGGAATGAAATTTAAACTCTTTTTCATCTTTCAGTCCATTTAAGCCTCGACTCAAATACTCCATATATAGCAATTGCAAAGGAAATCTCCCTGTCTAAGTCACCTTGCAGCATCTAAAGGCTTAGTAGGTTCCCCGTTCACCTCAGGAAGTCCCAACCATTCCATTACTGGTACTAAGTATCTTCACTCCATAGGTCCCCATTCCTGTACATTTTCTTGTAATAACTAAATAATAATATAGTTTGGTCTAGTTTCTTTATACTACAAAATAACAATTTGGCTAACAACTCCAAAAATCTTATATGAGTTTTCAGGAAACATTCCTAGTGAAATTCAAAATCTGCCAGCAATTCAAAGAATAAAAAATAGTTTGGTGGATAATTGCACCTTCTATGGGGAGTTTATCGACTTTGGTGACGATGAATATTGGTGTCAATAATCTTAATGAAAAAATTCATATAGAATTTGGAAATCTTTTTAATTTGAAAGAAATATATCTTGGTTCAAACAAGATATCAGGTAAAATTCCTAGCTCTTCTACAACATTTCCGGCTTGGAAATAATTGCAGTTATAGCTAATGAGCTTTCTGGAACTCTACCTTGTAACATTTCCCATAACATTCCAAATCTTAACGGCCTATACCTTGGGCTGAACTAGTTTAGTGGGATAATTCCTAGTTCTTTTTCTAATGTCTCCAAGCTCACTATCCTTGATTTGGGTCGCAATTTGCTTACTGGGGATGTACGGATGAATCTTGAAAATTTACAACAGCTTGAAGTGATCAACTTGCAATAGAATCAACTGACAAATGATCCATCCACAGGTGATTTAGGTTTCCTTACTTCGCTGTCAAACTACAAGCATGCACACTTGAGGGTTACACAAATAGGACAAAATTCTTTTAGCCTTTAGTAATTGGTCCAATTCTCTTAAAGGTTCATTGCCTTCATAAATGGCACCACAGGTGAAATCCCTGTTGGAGTACTAATAGAGGTATTTCAATTCTGAGTTTGTCCTCCAATTTTCTCAATAGGAAATTTTGCGGAGTCTTAGTGAATTAGATTTATCAAGAAATCAATTCATGGGAGAAATTCCAAGCACAATTGGACAACTACAGAATTTGGTGAATCTTTCATTGTCGATGAATAATTTTGAAGGTTCTATACCTGAATCATCCAGAGACATGGTTGCTCTTGCATACATGAATCTATCTAGAAATAACCTTTCTGGTACAATTCCTGAGACTTTGGTGAATCTTAAACAACTCAGTTATCTTAGTGTGTCCGCTTACTAGTAAGATTCCAAGTGGAGGACCTTTTAAGAACTTGACAGTTGAATCTTTCATAGATAACGTCAAATTGTGTGGAATGCAGAATCAATAGCCCGAAAAGTAGAAACAAGAGAAGGGCTTTAACTTTTGTTCTTGCATCAACTGCAGTAGCATTAGTAGTCACAACCATTTTCGAAATACCAAAAAAGAAATATGTAGCACAAACTTCGGAGCTTCATGGCCTCCCTAAAATTGAATAGGTCCTACCTTCGTACAAGTCACTTAACTATGATACGACTTTTTGAGTTATTAAATTTAGTGCTTAGTTTAACACTTATACAAACTTGTGTACAGATAAAGATAAACAAGAGATTAGAATAGTGTTTGAATTCATCATCTCAACCTGGATCATCTCACAAACCAACCAACAAATGAACTAGATGACTTAGCTGGATAGTCGAACAAAAAGAAATCTCATCCTAGAATGTACAAATGCCCAAAATACAAAGTACAAGACAAGATTTTACTGTACTATCAATAAATTTGTATATAGTACAAGAAATACAAGTGTAATAGTGATTTAATGAAGATGGCGGGCAGTAGCAAACAAGAAGGAACAAAATGCAAATACTACCTAAACTTTTAATTTTTTTTTTATTCGATGTAATTAAAAAATTAAAGTATATTTTAACCTAGGCTTACATTAGGGGAAACTCTATAATTACCCACATAGGATATCATAGAGAACATATTTATTCTTCCAAAAAATATACTCCTCATTCCTCTATGATACCCACATGGTATATATCAGATATTGATATAGTATCATAGAGGACATGTTTATTCCTTCCAAAAAGAAATACTTCTCAATACTTTGTGACACTCACATGGTATACATCACATACTGACAAGGTATCATAGAGGATTGGTTTATTCTTTTAAATAAAATAAGTCTTCTATGATACCAAATTGGTATATATTATATACTGACATGATAGCATAAAAAACTGGTGTAACGATCCGACCGGTCGTTTTGAGCATTTGTACTTCGCTCGGTTGTTTGAGGACATGAGTAGCTCCATATGATTATTATGACTTATGTGAATCATCGATTTGGTTTTCAGGTTATTCGGAATTGATTTAAAGGAATGATTCACGGCTAGATCCTTTAAATTTGGAAGGTTTGACCAAGCTTTGTCTATTGAGTAATTGACCTCGGATTGGATTTTTTATGGTCCTGTTAGCTCCACTAGGTGATTTTTAACTTTGGAGCACCCCCAAAATGTGAATTATAGGTCCGTGGTAAAATTATGCTTTAATTGGCGAAAGTTGGAAATTTGGTGATTTTGGGTCGGCAGTGAAAATTTTATATCGGGGTTTGAATGGAATTCTGAAAGTTAGAGTAGGTTTGTAGTGTCATTTTTAATGTGTGTGTGAAATTTGAGGTCATTCGGACGTGATTTGGTAGGTTTCGGCGTCGTTGGCAGAAATTGGATGTTTAGAAGTTCTTAGGCTTGAATCTGAGGGTAATTTGGTGTTTTGATGTTGTTTTGAGTGATTCTAAGGTTTGATGAAGTTCGTATGTTGAAATATGAATTTTTGGTATTATTGCTTGAGGTCCCGAGGGCCTCGGGTGAGTTTCAAGTGGTTATCTGATCGATTTTGGACTTGGGAGATGGCTGATTCTGCTGATGGTTGAGGTTGCTGGTGTTTTCCGCACCTATGGATGAGGAGCCGTAGGTGCAAAGTCGCAGGTGCGCTTGGATAGACGCTGATGTGGAAATGGAAGGCCAAGGCTAGGAGCGCAGGTGCGAAGGATTGGCCGCATGTGCGATCCCGCAGGTGCGAGGCCTTGAGCACAGATGCGGAAATGAAGAGTTGAGTTGGTCCCGCAGAAGGATTAAGTGGTTCTCGCAAGTGCGAGTACTTGACCGCAGGTGATGTTCCGCAAGAGCAGTTCCGTAGGAGAGGATATTTGGCCGCAGGTGCGAAAGCCAGGGGCAGAAAGTATAAATAGCACACTTCGCGAATGTTGACTCATTTCCACCATTTTCAATTGGTTTTTGGAGCTTTTGGAGTGATTGTTGAAGGGAGATTCAAGGGGTTTTCAGTGAGGTAAGTTACTTGAGATCTAATACTCCTATCTATGGTGTTTTCCCGTTGTTTTCTCAATTAATTAGTGGAAATTAGGGGTGAAAATGAGGTGTTAGGGCTTGAGATTTTGGAGAGATTGATGTGAGGATTTGAGGCACCAAATGGTGTCGGATTTTGGTGAATTTCATATGTATGGACTCATGAATGATTGGACTTTCAAGTTTTGTAATTTTTGTCGGATTTCGAGATGTGGGTCGGGCTCCCGGGTTTGAGCCGATTTCGGGTTTGGGGTCTAATTTGATAGTTTTTCTTATGGAATTCATTCCTTTAGCATAAATTGATGGTATTGTACTGATTGTGAATAGATTCGGATCATTTGGAGGCCGAATCGAGTGGCAAGAGCCTCGCGGAGTAGAGATTTGATTGATTTGAGGTAAGTAACGATTGTAAATCTATTCCTGAGGATATGAAACCATGGATCTTGTTTCATGTAACTATTTTGAGGTGACGCACATGCTAGGTGACGGGCGTGTGGGCGTGCATCGTAGGGGATTGTGATTTGGTCCGTCCCTTAGCGACTGTAAAGTTGCATATTTTGTTAAAACTATATGATACTTATGTGTTTTAGAAGGAATCTCTGTAAATCGGGTTGGATACCATGTTTAGGCCTTATGCCAGTGTTGTTTGGACCCTTAGATGTTTTTTCTTGCTATGCTCTCACTGTTTTTTGATTGAAAATCTATACTCAATCATGTTTATACATATTTACTTTGTTACACTCTATTTTGATGCATTATATAAATGTTGTTTGGACTGAATCTTTTGATTTCTGAGAGCCCGAGGGGCTGGAGAGTTTTATGATTGAGTAAGGCCGATGGCCTGATTGTGAGGATATTTATGAGTGAGGCCGAGGGCCTAGTTGTGAGGATATTTATGAGTGAGGCCGAGGGCCTGATTTCATGTTTATTTATGGGATCGGGCTGCACGCCGCATCATGTTTGATATAGGGCGAGGGCCTCATTGATTTATGCCATGATTGGCTTGATATAGCGCTTGGGCTGAAGGAGCCCCTCCGGAGTCTGTACACACCCCCAATGAGCGCAGGTACCTATTGAGTGCGAGTGTCGAGTGGCTGGGAGGCATGAGTGATGGTGAGGTTTGACCAAGGGGCTGTACACGAGTGATTGTGAGGTTTTCCCGAGGGGCTGTATATGAGTGATGTGTGCCCGAGGGGCTATATATGAGTGATGTTGCTTGAGGGGATGATTATGATTTCATCATTTTTGCTTACCTTTGCATTGAACCTTTGTTTGAAAACTGTTGAAAGATGTTTTTAAATGATTTTACTGGAATTGGATTTAAACGAGCTGATTTGATTCAAACTCTGGTTTTAAAAGCATGTCGTATTTTTCTGAGTATATATCATATGAACCTTACTTACATTATAGCTCGTCACTAATTTTCAGCCTTTATTTACTGTTGTTACTTACTGAGTTGGCATACTCACGTTACTCCTTGTACCTTGTGTGTAGATCCAGGCGTTTCTGGACACGATAGAGGCTGTTGATTATTCCTGACGCAGATTCTCAGAGTTAACAAGGTAACTGCCTAGCGATCGCAGCCCTGCTTTCCTCCTTCTTTATCTTCCCTTAGTTGTACTTGATTAATCTCAGACTATGTTAGTCTTGATACTTACAGACAGTTGTAGTAGTTGCTCATGACCAGTGACGCCCCGATGTCGGGCTTTTCTTTTCCACTTTTGTTTTGATTTGAATCCCTTTATGAAGGTTTTATATTAAATAGCTTCGAAATTATCTTTGAAATGAAAATATCAATTTGTTTTGGTATTGTTTCGGCTTGCCTAGTACCACGATCATGTCAACCTCAAGTGATCGTGTCAAAATGAAATCGTGTCAAAATAACTATTTTTGGATACAGGTTGTATCAGCCCATAATTGTATCAAAATACTTGAGGGAGTCTGTTGTCGACCAGTTGATGACACGATTATGGGTTGTAGTGGTTTCGGTTGGGGGTAAACTAGTGAATCAGTTATTGTCATGGTTGATGTTGAGGATGACTCGAGTAAGGGAATTTCTGGATACAGGTTGTATCACACTCTATGGGTATGTGAGAATCATGGAATAATTTAGTAGTTAGTCGTGAAGGATGTAGTGTGCATGGAGTAGGAGATTGCTCGATTTCTTAGGAATGTGGGTTACTCCATTGGGTGTTGGCGTGCTAATGGGGCACAAGTCGTTCGGTCTGTTTGGTCGGTTTAATTGAGGTTTGAACAGAGTAAATGACTCTCGAGAAAGTTTTAGTGGATTAAAGATTTATATATAACAATTGGGAATCTTCAGGAGGTGTACTTGGCTAGAAACTGAGATTTTTACTGTAGAGTGTCAGGACTTGTGGCATTTCTATATCATTATGGGTTCTACATTTCAGTATCAGGGAAGTAAAAGAATAGCTTAAATTCATAAAAGGTCTCTTCAGAGTGGATGCCACGGTTATAGTACTTTTAGGGGTGCTTAAGAAGGGATACAATGGTTTATGAACCTTAGGGCGGTGTGGTTTTATGCTAGGATCTCGTGCGGTGAGTTTTGGTTAAGGTTATTAGTGTTCTAGTAAGAAAAAGTATCAATTTGAAAGCAATTCAGAGGGAACTCGGAGAATAGGACAGCTTGGTAGTAGATTGTATTGGCATGGTGATGTGTATGATCGGTTCTTTGGGTGCTCATGTCATGGCAAGTTTCTACAGGTGTTTTGTGGCGAGACTCTTGGGTTTTGACGGCCTACGTAGCTTTGTTGAGTTAGAGGGCTTCAGTCGCAATGGTTTGGTTAAGTCCAATGGGTTTCAGAGAGTTCTTTATGGTCTTTACCATGGTTTGAGATGTATATTTCTTACTGGTGTGTGGGGCATGTGGCGTATTGTAATTTTCTCCAGGATGAAATCAAATGAAAAGTTCTTAGCTAATGTAGTATGTAGTAGCTTGCGACTCAGAGTTGGTTTTGAGATTTTGTTTTGTATCTTTCATATGGTGGCATAATGGGTGCTGTGTCTGGTGTAGTATTGAGATTTGCAGGTGCAAGGTCACGATGCGCTTTGAAAGAAAGGTCCTGAATTCTTAGGCAGCATAGACGATCTCAGATGATATTACTACTATATGTGGCTTGATGAGGGTGTAAGTTTCAGAAGGGGCACTGTGTTTTGATTTATGGATACTTTATTGGTGTGGTGGCACTCTCCTAGTTGGTCGGCTGTGGATATTCAAATTTTTCCTTGTAGCACAGAGGGATTATAGGGATATTCCTCGTGGTATGATCGTGTATTGGATAACTAATAGACATTCGGGCGACGAAGTTGAGATCCGATATTGTGATTCGTGTGCTCTATGGATTTGGAGATTGGGAACCCTAATGAGTAGACGATTTCATAGTTATGGGTTGTGAAGATATAGCCAAGGTTAGTAAGAGGATAGTATGTGTTGTGATTCAGTCATAGTGGACCTTCGGAGGGTTATTTGTCTATTTTGGATGACTGGATTGATTTGGGGTTCATTAGTAGGCCCAATTTGGATACGTGTTTTGCACCGGGTTGGATTTTTTGACTCAGAACTGCTATTGTTGAGGGATGTGCCATTCAGTTGCTATTGAGTTTATTCGTGTCCTAAAATTATTTATGAGTTACTCTTCTATGTTATGAGGAGTTGTGATTCATTGGTTTTAGTCACACATAGTGCGTTTCCATTGTGATCTTATAGGGAATTTGAGTGAGGTGAGCAATTGGGTATTGTGTGATTGAGGGTGTATTGATTATGTTCTTTCGGGTCTTGTGAGGCATCGTATCGTCTGATTCTCTGTGGTTATGGTAATGCACTTGGTTACTTGATGTCGAATTTCACGTGGTTATTGATTTTGAGCAAGGCGGGGCGAGGTATATAATATGTGTCACGACCCGATTTTTCACCGTCGGGACCGTGATGGCGCCTAACGCTACACTAGCTAGGCAAGCCAATATTAGAGGTTTACAACATAAAAACATTTAAAACTTTACGGAGATCCACTACAATTCAACACATGATACCAAATAAGAAGCAAATTTTTGGGAAATAATACCGCGCAATAATATTGATGTCTAAATACCCATGATCTAGAGTCATAACTCACGTACTAAGAATTTACTACAAGTATTTGGCTGCAAGAAAAATGTATAATTGTTTGTGAACTAAATAGAACAGTAAATGAATATAAAGGAAGGGACTCCAAGAATCTGCAAACGTCGGTAGATCTACCTCGGATCTCCTGCACAGAAATCAGCTACTATCTAAAAATCAGCTCGGACCGATACCTGGATCTGCACAGACGGTGCAGAGTACAACATCAGTACAATCAACCCTATGTACTGGTAAGTGTCGAGCCTAACCTCGGTGAAGTAGTGACGAGGCTAGGACAAGACACAAAAATATAACCTGAACAGTATAATCATGCTAAAGGCAACAACAGTAATAAAGCAATAACGCAGAAATAATGGGAAGGGACATTTAATGGGGGATCACAATATAAGGATTGAGAAACAATGAAAAGACACAATTTAAACAGTAATCTTCCAACGAATTAACCAATAAGACAGCAAAGGAAAAACAGAACGGCATCACCCTTCGTGATTTTACTCTCAACCTCACCAATATATATAGAACGGCACGGCATCACCCTTCGTGCATTAAACCTCACACAATATACATGGCATCACCCTTCGTGCTTTATCAATCTCATATCATGGAACGGCATCAACCTTCGTGCATTAACACTCACATATCATGGCACGACATCACCGTTCATGCTTTACACTCTTCCTCACGATATAAATAAACCATGCACGGCATCACCCTTCGTGCTTTACAATCCTCCTCGCAATTCACAGATGCAATGACAACGGATAGAGAGGAGTTTCACAAAGAAATCAATATTTCATCAATAATTTATTTCACAATTTAACATCTCAACCTTGAATCAATATTAAAAAATGTATCAACCTCGGTGGAACCGGATATAAGTCTCCCAACATTTCAATAACAACAATAAGCATGGATAATAGGTTTTAAGACTACAACATTTTCAAGAATGGAATTTCACTCGCATGCTATGACTCGTCCACAACGCTTAGGTGCTCGTCACCTCACCTATACATCGTATTCAACAAAACAATACGTAGCAAATAATCACACAATACATGTTCCCTCAAGCCAAAGTTAGACACAACACTTACCTCGCTCCCAATATCACTTGACGCTCAATCACATTTTTGCCTTTAAAATTAGCCTCCGAGTCCACAATATCTAACAAATTTTCAACCAACTGATTCATCATAAGCTTTAGGAATCATCCCCGATAGCTATGTTTCAATTTAGTTCATATTTGAAAAATTCAACACCCGGGCTCGCTTAGTCCAAACCTGAAATTCGGGCCAAAGCCCGATTACCCATTCACCCCCCAGCCCGGATATACAATTGGTTTTGGAATCAGACCTCAATTTGAGGTCTAAATCCCCATATTTTGAAATCCCTGGTTTTCTACCCAAAATCCCCAATTCCACCATAAAAATCCTAGATTCTAGGTTGAAATCTTGTTAAAGGAAGTAAAAAATTGAAAGAAAATAGTTAATAATCACTTACCTATGATTTGGGGAAGAATTGATCTTTAGAAAATCGCCCCTTGAGGTTTAGGTTTTGAAAATTTGAAGAATGAATGAAAAATTCCGTCTAACTCCCTTTTACTTAGTTGCAGATGTCGCAATTGCGACCTGAGCTTCACAAATGCAAAGAAACAATCGCAATTGCGATTCTCTTCACAATCCTGCTACCTTCGCAAATGTGAGGAAAGTGTCGCATTTGTGACCACTGAACCTTGCAAATGCGAGTGAATGTTCGCATTTGCGAATCGCAAATGTGAGAACTGCTGGCCCAGGCTTCTTATCGCAATTGCGATGAAAGCCTTGCAATTGCTAACCCTAGTATGTTCGCATTTGCGATGAATTGCGAGATCAGAGCCCTGCAATAGGTTCAGTTCTACACCAGCAAAATTTTTCTAAGTTCAAATCACCCCATAGTCTATCCGAAATTCACCCGAGCCCTCGGGACTCTAAAACAAACATGAACACAAGTCCAAAAACATCATACGCACTTGTTCGTGCAATCAAATTACAAAAACAACACCGAGAACTACGGATTTAGCAGCAAAACTCATGAATTGCTCAAGAACATTTCAAAATTACTATTTTCTCAACCGAACATCCGAATCACGTCAAATAAACTTTGATCTCTACCAAATTTCAGTGACATGACTTATATATTAATTAAACCTCTATCGAGCTCCGGAACCAAAATACGGGCCCGATACCAACGAGATCAAACATTAATCAATTTCTTTAAATCCTAAGAATTATTATTTCATAAATTTCCACATAAAGGCTTTCCGGATTTACGCCCTGACTACATACGCAAATTGAGGTGAGTAAAAATAAGGCTTTTAAGACTGACGAGTGCGGATTAGAGTCTTAAATCACAAGATGACCCTTTGGGTCATCAGAATCTCTACCTCTAAAACAAATGTTCGTCCTCAAACGGACATAGAAAAGTACTTGAACTAGCGAACAAGTGGGGATATCTACTCCGCATGTCCGGCTCGGAATCCCACGTAGCTGCCTCAACAGGCTGACCTCTCTACTGCACTTGAACTAAAGGGTAACTCTTCGACCTCAACTGACAAATCTGCCGCTCTAGAATGGCTACCGGCTCCTCCTCACAAGTCAAAGCATTGTCCATCTGGATAGGGCTGAAATCTAACACGTGGGACGGGTCACCATGATATTTTTGGAGCATGGACACATGGAATACCAAATGGACTAAGGATAACCCTGTACGCAACACGAGTCTATAAACTACCTCCCCCACGCTCTCGAGGATCTCAAATGGCCCGATATACCTAATGCTCAACTTGCCCTTCTTCCCAAATCTCATGACACCCTTCATAGGTGATAACCGAAGCAATACCCTCTCCCTGACCATGAATGCCACATCACGAACTCTATGGTCGGCATAATTCTTTGTCCTGGACTGAGCTGTATGAAGTTGATCCTGTATAATTTTGACCTTGTCCAAGGACTCCTATACTAAATCTGTACCCAATAACCGAGCCTTCCCCGTCTCAGCTACCCAACTGGCGACCTGCACCGTCTACTACATAACGCCTCATAGGGAGCAATCTGAATGCTTGACTGGTAGCTGTTATTGTAGGCGAACTCTGCGAGGGGCAAGAACTGATCCCACGATCCTCTGAAATCTATAACACAAGCGTGGAACATCTCCTCTAAGATCTGAATAGTAAGCTCGGACTGCCCATCTGTCTGAGGATGAAATGCTGAGCTCAACTCAACCCCCATACCCAGCTCATGCTGAACTGCCCTCCAAAAGTACGAGGTAAACTGCGTACCTCGATCAGAAATGATAGACACGGGCACACCGTGAAAACGGACGATCTCTCAAATGTAAATCTCTGCCAATCGCTCTGAAGAATAAGTAGTTGTTACTGGAATAAAGGGCGCTGACTTAGTCAGCCTATCCATAATAACCCACATGGTGTCAAACTTTCTCTGAGTCTGTAGGAGTCCAACAACGAAGTCCATAGTGGTACGTTCCCACTTTCACTCAGGAATCTCCATCTGCTGAAGCAAACCACCATGTCTCTGGTGCTCATGCTTCACCTGTTGACAATTCAAGCACCCAGATACATAAGCAACTATATCCTTTTTCATCCTCATCAACCAATAATGTTGTCGCAGGTCCTGGTACATCTTGGCAGCGCCCGGGTGAATATAATACCGAGAACTGTGAGGCTTCTCAAGGGTCAACTCACGAAGCCCATCAACATTAGGCACACATACACGACCCTACATCTTCAAAACACCGTCATCTCCAACCGTAATATGCTTGGCATCACCATACCGAACTGTGTCCTTAAGGACCATCAACTGAGGGTCATCATACTGTCGATCTCTGATATGCTCAAACAAGGAAGACCAAGCGACTATATAAGCTATAACATGACTAGGCTCTGAAATATCCAACCTCAAAAACTGATTGGCCAAAGTCTAAATGTCTGAAGCTAGTGGTCTCTCACCAACTGGAATGAATGCAAGGCTGCCCATACTCACTGCCTTCCTACTCAATGCGTCGGCCACTACGTTGGCCTTTCTTGGATGATACAATATAGTGACATCATAGTCTTTCAACAACTCCAACCATATCCTCTGCCTCAAATTGATATCCTTTTGCTTGAACAAATACTGAAGGCTGCGATGATCCATGAAAACCTCACACGACACGCCATAAAGATAGTGCCTCCAAATCTTCAACGTATGAACAATGGCTGCCAACTCTAAGTCATGGACATGATAATTCTTCTCATGAACTTTCAACTGCCAAGATGCATATGCAATCACCTTGCCCTCTTGCATCAATACGGCTCTAAGCCCAATATGGGAGGCATCACAATATACAGTGTAAGATCCTGAACCCGATGGTAATAACAGCACCGGTGCTGGAGTCAATGTTGTCTTGAGCTTCTGAAAGCTCGCCTCACACTCATCCGACCAT
Organism: Nicotiana knightiana; assembly: GCA_005239525.1. Taxonomy (NCBI): domain Eukaryota; kingdom Viridiplantae; phylum Streptophyta; class Magnoliopsida; order Solanales; family Solanaceae; genus Nicotiana; species Nicotiana knightiana. Next base: position 36,910 of record ML419172.1, on the reverse strand, counting down.
TTGAATGGGGAACCCTTCTGGGTCAACTTAGTCATTGGGGCTGCTATAGATTAAAACCCCTCCACAAACCGACGGTAATAACCCGCCAAACCCAAGAAGCTCCTGATCTCCGTGGCTGAAGTGGGTCTAGGCCAATTCTTGACTGCCTCAATCTTCTTAGGATTCACCTGAATACCCTCTACAGATACGACGTGACCCAAGAAAGCAACTGAATCCAACCAAAACTTGCACTTCAAAAATTTAGCATACAATTGGTTGTCCCTCAAAGTCTGGAGCGCTATCTGAAGGTGCTGCTCATGCTCCTCCCGACTGGGGGAGTATATCAAAATGTCATCAATAAACATAATCACAAATGAATCCAGGTAAGGCTTGAACACTCAGTTCATCAAGTCCATAAATGATGCGGAGGCATTGGTCAAGCCAAAAGACATCACTAGAAATTCATAGTGCATATACCTCATCCGAAGAGCTGTCTTAGGGACATCGGATGCCATAATCTTTAACTGATGGTAGCCAGATCTCAAATCAATCTTTGCAAACACCTTGGCACCCTGAAGATGATCAAACAAATCATCAATCCTCGGCAACGGATACTTGTTCTTGATGGTGACTTTGTTCAACTGTCGATAATCTATACATATCCTCATAGATCCATCCTTTTTCTTCACGAACAAAACGGGCGCACCTCAGGGCGAGACACTAGGTTTAATGAAGCCCTTATCAAGTAAAGCTTGCAACTGTTCCTTTAATTATTTCAAATCTAGTGGAGCCATCCGGTATGGAGGAATAGAAATGGGAAGAGCGCCCGGAGCCACATCACTGCGTCAATATCCCTGTCGGGTGGCAACCCTGTCAGGTCTACAGGAAACACCTCGGGAAACTCACGAAAAACTGGAACCTAATCAATAGAAGAAACCTTAGCACTAGAATCACGAACATGAGCCAAATAGGCCAAACACCCCTTCTCGACCATGCGCCGAGCCTTCATATAAGAAATAAACCTGTTGGAGGAATGACCAGGAGTTCCTCTCCACTATAATCGAAGCAACCCCGGCAAGGCTAATGTCACTATCTTGGCATGACAGTCCAAGATAGCATAATAAGATGTCAACCAGTCCATGCCCTGACATCGAAATCAACCATATCAAGGAGCAAAAGGTCTACACTAGTCTCAAGACCCCCAATAACGACCACACACGAGCGATATACACGATCTACGATAATAGCATCCCCCACGGGTGTGGACACATAAACAGGGGCGCTCAAAGAATCACGGGGCATAACCAAATATGAAGCAAAATAAGATGACACATAGGAGTAAGTAGACCCCAGAATCAAACAAAACTGAAGCATCTCTATTGCAAACTGAAATCGTACATATGATAACAGCATCGAAGGACTCCTCCTCAGGTCTGGCTGGGAATGCATAACATCGGGGCTGGGCCCCACCACCCTGAACCATGTCTCTAACACGACCTCTGACAGGCGGACCTCCACCTCTAGCGAGCTGACCTCGACCCCTAACAATATGGCACCTACCTCTGGCTACCTGACCCCTACCTTTGGCTGGCTGGGCGGGCGGTGTAGCAGCTAGTGTCGGAACCATGGCACGAGAACCCTCGTACTGAGAATTTCTCGACGCGCGAGGGCAATATCTAGAAATGTGCCTCGGGTCACCACAAGTATAACATGACCTCGACTGCTGAGACTGCTGGCAAGCAAACTGACCCTGTCAACCTGAATAACCACCCTGAAAACTCTGAAGATGAGGTGCACTAATAGGAGTTGGCTGATCATAGTAAGGCATATAAGAGCCACAACCACCTGGGAACCGTGGGATGACTGAAGTGCTGAATGAAATGGCTTGGAAGAATGGCCTCTACCATAAGTACTCCCACCTCAAGATGAGGCACCGTTGAATCCACTGGAATAGTGAGGTCTCTTGTCTGACCCCTGACCTCCCAATCCAAGAACCATCTCAACTTGCCTGGCCACATTGGTCGCCTCCTTAAAAGAGATCTCGCTCCCCGTCTCCTTAGCCATCTGCAATCTGATAGGCTGAGCAAGACCCTCAATGAATCTCCTCACCCTCACTCTCTCTGTGGGGAGTAAAAGAGTAGCATGACGGTCCAAATCCACGAAAGAGTCTCATACTGAGTAACAATCATGCTTCCCTGCTGGAGACGATCGAACTGACGACGGCGCTCCTCTCTCGTAGTGATAGGGAGAAATTTCTCCAAGAAAAGATGTGAGAATTGATCCCAAGTAAGAGCAGGCGACCCAGCTAGTCTAGTCAACAAATAGTCTCTCCACCATTTCTTAGCGGAACCAGTCATCTGGAAAGCAGTAAAGTCAACCCCATTGGTCTCCAATATACCCATGTTCCGGAGAACCTCATGGTAACTATCAAAGTACTCCTGGGGATCCTATGAAGTGGCACCGCTGAAATGGACCGAGAAAAGCTTGGTAAACCTATCCAATCTCCACAAAGCCTCAGAGAACATATTTTTCCCATAACCGGGTAGTGCTACAGCAACTCGCTGAACTACACCAACTGGATGAGCTTCTGGGGGTCTGACACTGGGGAGCCATCTGCTCCGGAGTGTGGGTGGCAGGAGTCTAGGCTCCTCCTCCAGCCTGAAATACGTTTGCTGCCACGGGGAATGCGCCAGTTTGGGATGCACTCTCCATAAGGCCCACTAGTCAGACCAAGTCATCCTGAAGCACCAGAGTAGCAATAAACCCCTCTGGGACCTGAGTTGGTCCCACCAAAACTGTCTGAGATGGAGCTTCCTTATCGAGCTCTATTTAAGGCTCCGTAGTTGGAGTTGCTGCTTGGACCTTGGGCTGAGCCCTACCCCTGCATCGGCCTCTGGCATGGCCTCGGCCTCTACCCCTTGTAGGAGCTGCTGCTGGAGGATCCGGTTGCTGATCAGCGGAAGAAGCGGTACGTGTTCTCGCCATCCGCGAGAGAATAAGAATAGAAGAGTTTAGTCATTATTGGGATAACAAGAATCACACGACAGAGTTGAATAAAAGTGAACTTGTTCCTAACTTTATAGAATCTGGGAGATAAGTACATACGTCTCCGTACCGATCCCCCAGACTCTACCAAGCTTGTCCCTGAATTGTGAGACCTAGGAAACCTAGTGGTCTGATACGAACTTGTCACGACCCGATTTCCCACCGTCAGGATCATGATGGAGCCTAACGCTACACTTGCTAGGCAAGCCAACATTAGGGGTTTACAACATAAATACATTTAAAACTTTATAGAGATCCACTAAAATTCAACACATGATACCGAATAAGAAACGAAATTTTGGGAAATAATACTGATGTCTAACTATGATCGGAGTCACAACTCACGGACTACTAAGAATTTACTACAAGTATTTGGCTGTAAGGAAAATGTATAACTACTTATAAACTAAATAAAATAGTAAATGAATATAAATAAAGGGACTTTAGGAATCTGCGGTCGTCAGCAGATCTACCTCGCGTCTCCTGCGCAGAAATGAGCTACTATCTCAAAATCAGCTCGGACCGATACCTGGATCTACACAGAAAATGTAGAGTGCAGTATCAGTACAACCGACCCCATGTATTGGTAAGTGTCGAGCCTAACTTCGGCGAATTAGTAACGAGGCTAGGACAAGACACACACATATAACCAAAAGAGTATAATCATTTTAAAGGAAACAACAGTAATAAAGCAATAAAGCAGAAATAATGGGAAGGTACATTAAGTGGGGGATCACAATATAAGGAGTGAGAAACAATGAAAAGACACAATTTAAACAGTAATGTTCCAACGAATAAACCAATTAAGACAGCAAAGGAAAAACTGCACGGCATCACCCTTCGTGCATTAACACTCACATATCATGGCACGTCATCACCCTTCGTTCTTTGCACTCTTCATCACGATATAAATAAATCATGCACGACATCACCCCTCGTGCTTTACACTCCTCCTCACAGTTCACAGAATCAATAACAATGAATAGAGAGGAGTTTTACAAAGAAATCAATATTTCCTCAATGATTTATTTCACAAGTTAACATCTCAACCTTGAATCAACATTCAAAAATTTGTCAACCTCAGTGGAACCGGATATAAGTCTCCCAACATTTCAATAACAACAATAAGCATGGATAATAGGATTTAAGACTAAAAAATTTGCAAAAATGGAATTTCACTCGCATGCTATGACTCGTCCACAACGCATAGGTGCTCTTCACCTCACCTATACATCATATTCAACAACAAAACACGTAGAAAATAATCACACAATACCTATTCCCTCAAGACAAAGTTAGACACAACACTTACCTCGCTCCCAATATCACTTAACGCTCAATCACAACTTTGCATTTTCAAATTAGCCTCCGAGTCCACAATATCTAGCAAATTTTCAACCAAGTGATTCAACATAAGCCTTAGGAATCATCCCCGATAACTACGGTTCAATTTAGTTCATATTTGAAAAAGTCAACACCCAGGCTCGCTTGGTCCAAACCCGAAATTCGGACCAAAACCCTATCACCATTCACCCCCGAGCCCGGATATACAATTGGTTTTGGAATCCGACCTCAATTTGAGGTCTCAATCCCCATATTTCGAAACCCCTAGATTTCTACCCAAAATTTCCAATTCCACCATAAAAATCCTAGATTCTAGGCTGAAATCTTGTTAAAGGAAGTAAAAGATTGAAAGAAAAGAGTTAATAATCACTTACCTATGATTTGGGAAATAATTGATCTTTGAAAAATCACCCCTTGAGGTTTAGGTTTTGAAAATTTGAAGAATGAATGAAAAATCCCATCTAAGTCCCTTTTACTCAGCTGCAGATGTCGCAATTGCGACGTGAGCTTTGCAAATATGAAGCTCGCAAATGCAAAGAAACAATCGCAATTGTGATGCTCTTCACAGTCCTACTGCCTTAGCAAATGCGAGGAAAGTGTTGCATTTGCGACCACTGAACCTCGGAAATGCAAGTGAATGTTCGCATTTGCGAACCTTCCCTTCCCAGACTCCCTTTGCAATTTCGAAGGTAACCTCGCAAATGCGATAACTGCTGGACCAGGCTTCTTATTGCAATTACGATGAAAGTGTAACGACCCGGCCGGTCGTTTTAAGAATTTAAGCTCCGTTCGGTGGAATAAGGTCTTGAATAGCTTCACATTGTGTATATCAACCTGCGTGCATGGTTGGTTTCAGTTACCGAATGATTTAAAGTCGAATTGGAGGAAGGATTCTAATTTTGGAAGCTTAAGAAGTGAAATTTGACCAGAATTTGACTTTTGTGTAAATGGAACGGGAATAAGTTTTGAATAATGTCAACAGCTCTGTATGGTTATTTTGGACTTAGGCGCGCGTCCGGATTCAGATCTGGAGGTCTGTAGGGTAATTTAACGCAATTCGGCGAAAGTTGGAAAACTTGAAGTTTTGAAAATGGAGAAGTTTGACCCACATTTGACTTTTGTGATATCGGGTAGGAATGTGATTTCGAGAGTTGGAACAGCTCCTTTATGTCATTTGGGACGTGTCTGCAAAATTTGTCATTATCCGGGTTGGTTTGATTGGTTTTGGCACGAGTTTTCGAAGTTGGAAGATTTGGAAGTTCATAGTTCGATTCATGGCGCGATTTGCATTTTTCGGCATTGTTTGATGTGATTTGAGGCCTCGAGCGAGCCCGTGTTAGGTTATGGAACTTGTTTGTGTGTTTAGACAGGGTCCCGGGGGCCTCGGGTGTGTTTCGGATGGGCTACTGGCCAATTTCTTCTATTTTTGGATTGCTGGTTTCTGGTGTCTGTCATCCTCTTTCACGATCGCGTATCCCAAGCCGCGATCGCATAGTTTTCGGTTGATCTGCTTCATTTTCCTTCATCGCGTTCACGTAACACCTCCTGCGTTCGCGAAGGTCTGCTTTCTCATCCCCTCCCTCGCGTTTGCGTAGTAGAAATCAGGGGCTGGGGGTTGTTGGTTATTTCTTCTTCGTGTTCACATCATTTGCCCCGCATTCGCGTAAGCTCTTGCCCATTTGTTCATCGCGTTCGCGTCCCTTCATTCGCAATCGCGAAGGGTTTTTCTTGGCAGCCTCAAATCTCTTCTCCGCGATCGCGATGCTTAAGGACCTGGGCAGAATATATGTTTTCCAAATCGAGGGTTAGGCCATTTTCACCATATTTTGACTTGTAGAGCTCGATTTTGAGAGATTCTTTGTGGTTTTTTCAAGAAATTCGATTGGCTAAGTGTTCTTCACTTAGAATTAAATATATTCCATGATTTATCTTTGTTTTTATTATTTAAATTGTGTTTTTAGTTGAGGAAAATGTTAGTTTTTTGAAGAAATTTTCATGACTTGAGGGACGAAATGGCATCGGAATTTGATAATTTTTGTATGGTTGAACTCATATTTGAATAGGTATTCGGATTTTGTAAAAATAATTCGAGTTCCAAAGTGTGGGCCCGGGGGCGGAGGGAGGGGGTCGACTTTTGGACCGATTTTTGGATTTTGTTAAAGATTTAGACTTTATGATCCGAAATAGTTTCTTATAAGTTTTATGTGTGCTTTGAAGTTATTTTAGTTGGATTTGAGCCGTCCGGAGTTCTTTTCACCCGAAGAGTTCATTTTAGAGTACCGAGTTGTCGTCTTTGAGGTAAGTATCTTGCATAACCTTGTGTGGGGAAATTACCCCTTAGGATTTGAGTCTTCTATGTTGATTGTAGTCCGTGTATGTGAGGTGATGAGTGTGTGCTAGGAATTATTTTTTGGGAAGTTTTCCTTTTAGGGTTCTTAGGTCCTTATATTTACCGTGTATGAAGTTGTTCTTGATACGTCTGAGTTCCTATTTGCTAGTTTCACCTCTACATGCTTGATTTGAGGTAATTGCTTTAGGATTCACCCTTACTGTCTACTTGACCCTGGTTGGACTTAACTGAAGATTTTACCTCTTCTATCGTCATGCTATAGTTTCATAATTGCTTATCTTTAATTGAAATTTATTATTATTTCATCCTATAATTGTTTAGTCTCGACTAGAGTCATGATTATCTCTTGCTGCTTACCGTTACTTGAATTGTTGAATATCTATCATAATTGCTTAACCTCAAAGGAGTTTAGATAACTTATATCTTAGTCGGCTTGCCTTTATTTGGAATTATTTGACTCATGTCGGCTTCTTTTTGTTGACTTGAATATTGTGGATTCGTTGCTACGTCTTTGTTTTCCCTGGTTAAGTTGTTCTCTTTACACTTAGAATTCTTTACCGTGATTATTCCTTGTGAACGAGTTCTACTGTTTCTTGGCGATTTAAAGTTCTTGTATTTATTTACTCGCCGTACTTTGTATTATTTCCATTATTGCTTAGTATTTGTTGTGGTGATTTACGAGTTTTATGCTGTGCTATAATTGTTGTCCTTGTTGGTTGCGCTGCATATTTATTTTGGGACTATGAATGTATTCCGGGAGATTCCCCTGTACTGCATATTTACTTTGGAACTACGGACGTATTACAGGTGATCCCCCAATACTGCATATTTATTTTGGGACTACAGACGTATTCCGGGAGATCCTCATGTACTGCATATTTACTTTGGGACTATGGACGTATTCCGGGAGGTCCTCCAGCACTGCATATTTATTTTGGGACTACAGACGTATTCCGGGAGATCCTCATGTACTGCATATTTACTTTGGGACTATGGACGTATTCCGGGAGGTCCTCCAGCACTGCATATTTATTTTGGGACTACAGACGTATTCCGGGAGATCCTCATGTACTGCATATTTACTTTGGGACTATGGACGTATTCCGGGAGGTCCTCCAGCACTGCATATTTATTTTGGGACTACGGACGTATTTCGATAGATCCCCTTGTACTGCATATTTATTTTGGGACTGCGGACGTATTCCGGGAGATCCCCCTATTCTGCATAATAATTTCGGGACTACGGAACAGGATCCCGGTAGATTCCCCTATTGATATATCTGTTTCGGAGCCATCAATCTTCTATGCTTAGGTGTCACAGGGTGACCTATACTCGAAGGGTATTTACTTGAAAAGTTGTACTGGAAAAGCATTTACCTTGGAGAAAACTATGTTTGAAAGACATTTATTTGAAAAGTATATTTGGAAAGTATTTATCTCGAAGAAACTATGTTTGAAAAATATTTTTTCGAAAAGTATATTTGAAAAGATTTTATCTTGAAACAACCATGTTTGAAGGATATTTATTTGAAAAGTTTATATTCGAATGAAGTATATATTTTAAAAGAATTTCCTATCGGAAGGGATTATATTTTAAAGACTCCAATATAAAAACCTACGAGTAAATGTTTACACTTGAAGAATCTGACTAATTTATTGGGGATGTTGGCTAAGGTCTGATGTGGAAACTATTACAGTGTTGGGTTACTACTTGCCCTTACTGTATTGTGATTTTCAGATATGGGTTGTGTTCCCGTCCATCTTCTGTGTCTTATTATGGTGTTCCGTTGTTATTTGATATTCCTCCTTCCTTATTGTAGTTGCTATGTTGTTAGCCATATTGCATAGTCATTAGATAGATATCATGTTCCGTTATTCCAGTACTTATGCTTGTTCAATTTATTAGACCAATGGGTGTCTTGACTAGTCCTCGTCACAACTTTACCGAGGTTAGTCTTGATACTTACTGGGCATCGTTGTGGTATGCTCATACTACACTTCTGCATATTCTTGTGCAAATCCAGGTATTGATCGTTAGTATCTGTGCGGATCATTGCTGAGGAGACTCAAGGTAAACCTGCTGCTACGTTCGCAGGCTTCTGAGTCACCTTCCTACTTGTATTCAACTATTTTTACTCATTTCCAAACAGTTGTATTTAGAAGTTGTAGTTAATTTTGTAGAGCTTATGACTTGTACTACCAGTTTTGGAAAATTGCAAGTTCTGTAAAGACTTCAATATCGAGGCTGTTAGATTTCCTTTATTATTGTTGTTATTTGGTAAATGTTAGGCTTACCTAGTCCCTAAGACTAGGTGCCATCACGATACCTAAAGGAGGGAAAATCGAGTCTTGACAGAAATCCTCGCAGCTACTAACCCTGCTACGTTCGCATTCGTGATACCTGATCTCGCAATTGCGAGATCAGAGGCCTGCAACAGGTTCAGTTCTACACCAGCAAAATTTTTCTAAGTTGAAGACACCTCGTAGCCTATATAAAACTCACCCCGAGCCCTCGAGACTCTAAACCAGACATGCACACAAGTCTAAAAATATCATACAGACTTGTCCGTGCAATCAAATTACAAAAACAACACCTAGAACTACGGATTTAGCACCAAAACTCATGAATTTCTCAAGAACATTTAAAAATTACTATTTTCTCAACCGGACGTCTGAATCACATCAAATCAACTCCGATCTCTACCAAATTTCACTAACATGACTTATATATTATATTAAACCTCTATCGGGTTCTGGAACCAAAATACGGGCCCGATACAAACGATATCAAACATTAATCAATTTCTTTAAGTCCTTAGAATTATTATTTCATAAATTTCCACATAAAGGCTTTTCGGATTTATTCCCGGACTGTGCATGCAAATCGAGGTGAGTAGAAAATAAGGGTTTTAAGGCTAACGGGCGCGGAATAGAGTCTTAAATCACAAGATGACCCTTTGGGTCATCACAATATGGACTAGCGTTTGGATGGGGTCACGCGTTGCGGCGAAGTTATGTTGAGATATGATCCTTTGTGTTGGCTTCGTGTGTTTTGGTTCTCCGGTGTGTGCTAGGCTGTTAGCATGGTGTTGTGATGGTACTTGTTAAGCTGGCAGAACAGTTCTCTCATTTGAGGCATTTTCAGGGTTGAGTACATTTCGAATGTTGCTATTTAGTGCACGGGTTGTGGCTTTTAAGCTGTATTGATGTGTCATGTCACTAGAGTGTTAGATGGAATGAGGTCATCTTACCTAGAATGGGTGCTATCAGTTTTTTTTGTGGTATATTTGGAAGGATAATATCAGGAGTCGGCTTAGGCAATTTGCCATGGTTCCTATCGAAGGAAAGGGAGTTCCACAACTTGTTGATCCAACGAATGGTTATGGGTTTCTGTTTGTTTCTTTCATCATTGGCAGTATATGAAGGTGGGCTTCATTCGATAAGAGGTGTATTACCGGCATTGGGATGTTTAAGCAGCTACTGTGGTTAGAAATTATCACTATGAGTGTTTGAATTATGTGGTATATCATGTGATTTCAACTTGGGTTATGTCTATGGCTCGATACAGTTTGTTCAGACTCATGCAGTGTGTGGATGCGAGATGCTGATCTTATAGGAATATCGGATTAGAAATGGGATTCTAAGGCTTATGGGCCGAGTTGAATTAGGAAATTTCAGTTATGTTGTGTTATCAAACCTATATGGGATAGGATAACATGGGATCACCCCGGGGTATGTGCATGGTTAGGTTGTGCGGCGGTTTGATGGTTTTGAAAACAACTATCACGTTCGAGGACGAATGTATATTTAAGTGGGGGAGGATGTAACGACCCGACCGGTCGTTTTGAGCATTTTCACTTTGCTCGGTTGTTTGAGGCCATGAGTAGATATGTATGATGTATTATGACTTATGTGAATTGTCGATTTGGTTTTCAGGTTATTCGGAATTGATTTGGAGGAATGATTCACAAGTAGAAGCTTTAAATCTGGAAGGTTTGACAAAGCATTGACTATTGAGCAATTGACCTCAAATTGGATTTCTGATCGTCCCGTTAGCTCTTCTGGGTGATTTTGGACTTTGAAGCGCTCCCAAAATGTGAATTGGAGGTCCGTGGTAGAATTAGGCTTAAATTGGTGAAAGTTGGAAATTTGGTGATTTTGGGTCGGCAGTGAAAATTTGATATCGGGGTCGGAATGGAATTACGAAAGTTGGAATAGGTTCGTAGTGTCATTTGTAATGAGTGTGTAAAATTTTAGGTCATTCAGATGTGGTTTGGTAGGTTTCGGCGTCGTTGACAGAATTTGGAAGTTTAGAAGTTCTTAGGCTTGAATCCAAGGGTAATTTGTTGTTTTGATGTTGTTTTGAGTGATTTGAAGGTTCAACGAAGTTCGCATGTTGATATATGACTTGTTGGTATCATTGGTTGAGGTCCTGAGGGCCTCGGGTGAGTGGTTATCCGATTGATTTCAGACATAGAAAACGGCCGATTCTGCTGATGGTTGAGGCTGCTGGTGTTTCCCACACCTGCGGATAGGGAGTCGCAGGTGCGAGGTCACAGGTGTGCTTGGGTAACCGCAGATGTGGAAATGGAAGTCCAGCGCTAGGAACGCAGATGCAAAGGATTGGCCGCATCTGCGAGCCCGTAGGTGCGAGACCTTGAGCGCAGATGTGGAAAGGAAGATTGAGCTGGTTCCGCAGAAGCGAAAGTGTTGCGTAGGTGCACGCCGTAGTGTGTAACCTGGGGTGCAGGTGCGGAATTTTAGGACTTAAGTGGTTGTCGCAGATGCGGTTCCGCAGGAGCGGATATTTGGTCGCATGTGCGAAAGCCTTGGGCAGAAAGTATAAATAGCACACTTCGTGAATTTTGGTTCATTTCCACCATTTTCAATCGGTTTTTGGAGCTTTTGGAGTGATTTTTTAAGGGAGATTCAAGGGGTTTTCAGTAAGATAAGTTTCTTGATAATAATCCTATCTATGGTGTTTTCCCGTTGTTTTATCAATTAATTAGTGGAAATTAGGGGTGAAAATAAGGGGTTAGGGCTTGGCATTTTGGAGAGTTTGATGTGAGTATTTGAGGGACCAGATGTCGGATTTTGGTGAATTTCATATGTATGGACTCCTGAGTGAATGGGTTTTCAAGTTTTATATTTTTTGTCAGACTTCGAGACATGGGCTCGGGGGCCGGGTTTGAGCCGATTTCGGGTTTGGGGTCTAATTTGATAGTTTTTCTTGTGTAATTCATTCCTTTAGCATAAATTGATGGTATTGTACTGATTGTGAATAAATTCGGAGCATTTGGAGGCCGAATTGAAGGGCAAGAGCATCACGGAGTAGAGATTTTATCGGTTTGAGGTAAGTAACGATTGTAAATCTAGTCCTGAGGGTATGAACCCTGGATCTTGTGTCATGTGACTATTTTGATGCTAGGTGACGGGTGTGTGGGCGTGCACCATTGGGGATTGTGACTTGGTCCGTCCCGTAGCAACTGTAAATTTGCATATTTTGTTGAAACTATATTATACTTATGTGTTTTAGAAGGAATTTTTGTAAATCGGGCTGGATGACATGTTTAGGCCTTATGCCAGTGTTGTTTGGACCCTTAGAGGTCTTTCCTTGTTATCCTCTCATTATTTTTGAATTGAAAATATATACTCAGTCATGTTTATACATATTTACTTCGTTACTTCGTTACTAAGTCCCGTTACTCTATTTTGATGCATTATATAAATGTTGTTTAGGCTGAATATTTTGAATTCTGAGAGCCCGAGGGACTGGAGAGGTTTATGACTGAGTGAGGCCGAGGGCCTGAGTGTGAGGATATTTATGAGTGAGGCCGAGGGCCTGATTGTGAGGATATTTATAAGTGAGGCCGAGGGACTGATTGCATGTTTATTTATAGGAGCGGGCTGCATGCCGCAACATGTTTGATATAGGGCGAGGGCCTCATTGATTTATGCCATGATTGGCTTGATATAGCACTTGGACTGAAGGATCCCCTCCGGAGTCTGTACACACCCCCAATGAGCGCATGTACCTATTGAGTGCGAGTGCCGAGTGCTGAGTGACTGGGAGGCATAAGTCATGGTGAGGTTTTCTCGAGGGGTTGTACACAAGTGATTGTGAGGCTTGCCCGAGGGGCTGTATATGAGTGATGTTGCCCGAGGGGCTGATCATGATTTCATCATTTTTGCTCACCTTTGCATTGAGCATTTGTTTAAAAACTGTTGAATGATGTTTTAAAATTATTTTACTGAAACTGGATTTAAACGAGCTGATTTGATTCAAACTCTGGTTTTAACATCATGCCGTATTTTTCTAAGTTTTTGTGATATGAACCTTACTTGCATTATTGCTCGTCACTACTTCTCAATCTTTATTTACTGTTGTTACTTACTGAGTTGGTGTACTCACGTTACTCCCTGCACCCTGTGTGCATATCCAGGCGTTTCTGGACACGATAGAGGCTGTTGATTATTCCTAACGCAGATTCTCGAAGTTAGAAAGGTAGCTGCCTGGCGATCGCAACCCTGCTTTCCTCCTTCTTTATCTTCCCTTAGTTGTACTTGATTAATCCCAGACTATGTTAGTCTTGATACTTACAGACAGTTGTAGTAGTTGCTCATGACCAGTGACACTCCGATAGCGGGCTTTTCTTTTCTGCACTTTTGTTTTGATTTGAATCCCTTTATGAAGGTTTTATATTAAATAGCTTTGAAATAAAAATATCGATTTGTTTTGGTATTGTGTCGGCTTGCCTAGTACCACGATAGGTTCCATCACGACAAAATTAGTTTGGGTCGTGACAACTGGTTCATTCGTTAAAAAAAAATACAGATTTGTCTTATTCACCAGTTCAATTCAATTTCAACCTTAAATTAGACAATCTACCCCAAAATCTTCACCAAAATTACTTAAAATTTAGTCACAACCTCCAATCAACACTTTTAACATACTTTGGTCAAAATCACATCGAAATAAATACAAACTCTACAAACCTAATTAATGAGTTGAAAGCTTCAATGGTGGATTTAATTATTTTATAATAAATCTTTGAAAATCTACGTTAACATCATAATACACATCAAAGAATAACACCTAATGGATTTAAGTGTAAAACACTTCAAACATACATGATTATTCAGATCTGATATTTTGAAATCATTTACATGAAGTTTCAATTTTTTTCTTCAGATATGAAATTGTATCCATTATTTTGAACTGTTTCTTTATTGAATAATTGATAAGAGACTCGCTGAGAATTTTCTCCTACTCAGTTTCTCATCTATGGAAGATAGAATTTCAGAATATTTATTAATTAAAATTATAGCTCCAACAAATAAAGATATACACACAGAATTCAAATAAATAAAAGCATTTAAGTTGATTTAAACATAAGAAAGAAAAATACAATGGATCCGGGAACTGGTTCAGAACTCCACTCCTTCGCATGGATTAGAGAACCAATATGTGTTCCGTTTGAATACACATTTTTTTGGTTTTGCAGGTAGGTCGGGTAACAATTATGGGTTAGATCGGTATAAGTTGAAATTAAATTTAAAATAGTTAAATGTGGGTTACAATTTTGGGTCGGATAGGTAAATAACGTAGATTCCCTACATTATAACTTGCTAGTTTTAGAGTATGTGCGTTGCACATAGATATTAGCGTCAATAATATGATTAATATTAAATTTGTTCTATCACAAGTTACTCGTTATTTCAAAATAAAGTTGCAATTTGGGCAAAAAGAATAGATAGAGCTAATAGTATTATGAGAATAATATTCCAGTAATCCTTTTCAGTTTTGATTCTTTTTGAAGTTTTCGGATCTTCATTGTCTTTTTGGTATGTTTGTTCACATTTATCTCTTCGTATTTAATTTCTATTGTATCTAGAAAGTCATATTCTTAAAGAATTGCAACAATAGTAGTTTAGTTAGGATCAAATTTTGGATTGATTAGAAAGCACGTCCCGAAATATTCAGTTAAAAATTTACACATATCTCCTAATAAAACAGTTAGACAAGATAGATTTATTGTCAAACGAAAAAGGATAAAAATATACTGTATCAGTTAAAAGTTATTGGGACCAAATAGCCTTATCTTCAAAGAAAAAAATTATAAGAAAGAACCTTGAAGGAATTATTACACCACCAATCATCAGTTATTCTCGGCCTAGGAAAGGTAACCAAAAAATTCAATTATAGTATAAACACCTAATATAAATCAAGAAAAAATGACAGCTTATAAAATTATTATAGATGGATTCTTGCTTGAAACCGGTAGGGGGAAATTGATGTTACACTCCACCAGCTTAAGTCCATATCATGATATGTTGCGTGATGTGATCTAATTGTTGAATACAAATCAAAACACTAATAGGTCATTAATTTAATTATATTGCACTTGGTAAAATTTAAAAAAATACAAAAAGATTGACCCTTGACCAAATAATTAGAATATGAAAAATAAAATAAATCATGAAACTTCATTTATCACGTTTTGATCTCAGGTCATGAAATTATGTTACATAACAGGTAATGAATTTATCATATCTTGATCTCATGTCCAATAATCTGCGAAACTTAGAAATTTTCACGAATCAGAGTAGTTTGCCTGAAGAATCATGAAAATATCATCCATAAGTAGAAAAATGTTTCTAATATGATGAATCCTTACTATTTTCTCCAATATGATAACCTTGTTCAATTAAAATTCAACTTTATCTCGATAAATCCTTTTTCTAGTAAAAGTTTCCAGCCAAATGCAGTGTGATTCTATGTCTTCATCACACCAAACTTGATATAATAAGAACAAAGTATATTTTGATTGAGTGCCTGTATTTTTCATAAATTAAAATATTGATATATATACACGTCCAGAGCCCAGATGTACTTTAGCTTGTTGATTTTAAGTCCTAAATATAAGGACTTTAATGATTTTCAAATATTATGAAAATAATAAGATAATTATCGTGAATCGACTTTTTAATGGTAAAATGATTGATAGATATGTGTCTAATTTTTAATGAACTAATGCACCACAAAGAAGAAGAAGAATACTTTAGCATATTTAACTAAAGAACTTCAAACCATTAAGATAAAAAATATAAAGAAAATTGTCTAATACCCCACAAAAGAAAAATTTAACTAAAGAACTTCAAACCATCAAGAAAAGGTACATACATTTAGAAAAGCAAGAACTTATGTACAATATTGGCTTCCAAAAATCCAAAAGCTTTTAAAACCTAAAACCTCAGAACCTAAGAGGTTGAGAAGGCCAAAAGTAACAATTGCGAGAGGAAGACGGACCAAGGTTATGCAAGAGATTACAACAAGTTACAATACCCCAAGCATCTCACACTTTGCCCAAACTCATATATAATTACACTCGGCTACTTAGACTTCACCAATGTTCAAATTTAATCTTTTAGGCATTTTAGCAAATACCTTGTGAGCATCAATTTTGCTCTTGTATTTCAACAATGGTGAAATAAGGTGGCCCTCCCAAATTTATATGAAATAGAGGGAATTATAGTTTACTACTTCAAACACCCATTCATAACTAAATTTGTGCATCAATTTCGTGTATATTAAGACCATCCACCATATAATTAAAGTATGTTTTAGAATTCTCACTTTCGAGTTCAACTCTAGATTCATAGATAGTATTTCACTGTTAGCTACTCAGCAAAATAATTAAGAACAGAATTAAATAAACAACCCAATATGATAAAATCAACTTCGTCAAATTAAACTTCAAATATAACATTCATGTATTACCCATGACCCTAGAATAATAGGGTTCTTAGTCACTCATGTTCATACAGTGTCAAAAATAAAGTTTTCAAACATAAAATTAATGAGTACTAGAGATGGAAGAATTTATCAAATCCGTGCTCCAAGTGTTTTGCTCTTTTGTTCTCCTCTCAAAATCAGGTCCCCCCCCTTCTCCCTCCCCCCTCCCCCCTAAAATAGGTTTAGAGTAGCTTTTATTTGAGTTGGGTGTGTCTTGAGGTAAAAAATACCCGATTCGCAGGAGAAATAGGGAAGCTTCACGTCCCGAGCGTCCAGGGCAGCATGGGACGCTGGCCCTAGCGCTCAAGAAAATAGCAATCTGGAAACTACGCCACAGCCAGCGCCCCACGCTGGTTGTGGCCCTCAAAATTCAACTTTTGCCTTTTTGCTCCGATTTTGCTCCAATTCGCGCCATTTCGTCCCAAATTGCATCCAAATGATTCCTACACATAGAAATACCACAATTTAGCACAAATTATCCTATTAAACATTTTAAATCTACGAGACATGAGCAAAATGTGAGGCGATTTATACTAAAATATGCTTACATTAAGCCGATTATCAATACAACAGCCATTACAGCCCAGAATGTGAAATATCCCTTGCTAAATTGCCCTGCATTATCAAGTTTGCAACCAATTTATCATCGAGCATTCACACTACCACTGGAGTAGCAGAAGGATAGAATTTACCGACAGGAAGTGTAAGAATAGGCCAGAGAAGTACTATCGCGACTGTGAAACCAATTCCCCATTTGATTATCCATGCTTTGGCTCTGTTGAGCTTTTCCTCTTTGAAATCTTGAGGTGGCAATTCACTCTTTTCCTTTTCAACCACAGTGATCTGCTTAGTAGTCTGCCAATCATAGTTATGGGGCCTTAGAAAGCTACAAACATCATGAATATGTCCACCAGTAAGTACAAAAACAAGGTTTCCTGCAAGCATTGGTGCATTTCTACCAGTTGTATCAAGATTTATCATGAAAGCAATTGGGAGAACAGCTGATCCTATGAAAACCCCCATGGCGCCTTTTCAAAACTACTGCTAAAAGGCCATGAAACAGCCAAATCCCAATACAACTCCTCTTGAAACTTTTAGAATTTGTTTTCCACTTGCAGCCGGATTGATGTAAGTACGATAAATGTCATATGTACATAATGAAGAGATTGCAATTAGCTCAGATGAACCAGCTGATGTGACAGCCTTAATCAATACAGAGAAGTCATATAATTGAAAGTTATCACATACACTTTCCACCTGTAATTCTTGATTAGGCACTTACATAAAGAGCATTGTGAGGAGAAGAATCGACCCCCCTTTTCCCATCAAAGCGATAGCTGTAGCTGGAGGAACTAATCCATGGCTAGCCTCACTTGCTGTTATTGATAGATCAAGAGCTAGTGCTCCAAGACCTAATGATGTTGTGTTGGATCAAGAAGCTGAATGGTTTTGAAGATTGACAAAGGAACTCAAAGTTGAAACAGGTCCATCACTGGAGACATAGACACATGCAGAGTAAATGGCACGTGAGGTGCACAAGCAGGAGATAAACACAATCACTGATCTAAAGAGATATCTCCTAATCGAAAAAATTGCAAATTGACCGGGAGATGGACTCCTTATTCAGTAAGAATAGAATCAGGATAAATGAGGATTTAGGGAGTTGAGATCAACTAGAACTCTTCCACCAAGGAAGAGTAGCATCCGAATTCTAGTATATCTCTCTGTCTACTAAATCCTATATATTTTTCAGTGTTCTTATTGTACAAGTACGCACAAAAGCAGAAGCAAAACAAGAATTGAGAGCAAAATCAGCAAGGCAATTTTGCAAGCAGTTCGCGTGAGATTTAAGTGTGCGACTCTGAAGCTGCTTGAACCAGCTAGAAGAACCAGTTTCATCTGTTGTCTTTTAGTCTAGTTTATTTGTAGTAGGTGATTACAAATTGTACCTTTAAGCTTTATCTAGAAGCAATTGTAACAGGCACTGAGTGTTCAAGTTATAGTTAACTTGAAGTTTGTCGCAAATAGCTAGAGGCTAGTTTGCCACAAAGGGTTAGAGTTAATCCTTAGGTTTACAAAAGAGTTTATTTTGTAAATGCTGTTTGGCGAATTGATTTAGTGAAGAGTTTGGAAAAATCCTACTGGGAAGTAGGTTGTTGTTTTTTCACCTTTTGAGCCAGGTGTTTTCCACGTAAAATTATTGTGTTCTTTAAATTCCGCATTTATTATTCTACAAACTACAGGAGTTGGAACACATAGAAGAACCTGACCTGGTCCTTCTATAACTACTGCATGCGAAAATTGGTCACCACACAAATCACCCCTCCTCCCCCCTCTCTTGTGTTGGTATTGACATAGATAAATATCAATTGGTATCAGAGCGGGTTATCCTTGAAGAGGCTAACACTTTAGGAAAAGATCAAGATAAGTGCACCACCTTAGGAAGTTGAGATCAACAAGAACTCTTCCACCAAGGAAGAGTAGCATCTGAATTCTAGTATATCTCTCTGTCTACTAAATCCTATATATTGTCCAGTGTTCTTATTGTACATTTACGCACAAAAGCAAAAGCAAAACAAGAATTGAGAGAAAAATCAACAAGGCAATTTTGCAAGCAGTTCGTGTGAGATTTAAGTGTGCAACTCTGAAGCTACTTGGACCAGTTAGAAGAACCAGTTTCATCTGTTGTCTTTTAGTCTAGTTTATTTTTAATAGGTGATTACAAATTGTATCTTTAAGCTTTATCTAAAAGAAATTGTAACAGGTACTGAGTGTTCAAGTTATAGTTAACTTGAAGTTTGTCGCAAATAGCTAGAGGCTAGTTTGCCACAAAAGGTTAGAGATAATCCTTAGGTTTACAAAAGAAATGTTGTTTGGCTCATTGATTTAGTGAAGAGATTGGGAAAATCCTACTTGGAAGTAGGTCGTGGTTTTTTCACCTTTTGGGCCTGGCATTTTCCACGTAAAATTGTTGTGTTCTTTAAATTCCACATTAATTCTTATGTAAACTGTAGGAGTTAGGACACATAGAAAAATCTGGTCCTTCTATAACTACTACACGCGAAAATTGGTCTTCACACAAATCACCCACCCTCTTGTGTGGTATTGGCATAGATAAACATCAATTGATATCAGAGCGGGTTATCCTTGAATAGGCTAACACCTTAGGAAAAGATCAAGACGAGTGCACCACCTTAGGGAGTTGAGATTAACTAGAACTCTTCCACCAAGGAAGAGTAACATCCGAATTCTAGTATATCTCTCTATCAACTAAATACTATATATTGTTCAGTGTTCTTATTGTACAGGTATGCACAAAAGCAGAAGCAAAACAAGAATTGAGAGAAAAATTAGCAAGGCAATTTTGCAAGCAGTTCGTGTGAGATTTAAGTGTGCGACTCTGAAGCTACTTGGACCAGCTAGAAGAACCAGTTTCATCTGTCATCTTTTAGTCTAGTTTATTTGTAGTAGGTAATTAAAAATTGTACCTTTAAGCTTTATCTAGAACACATTATAACAGGTACTGAGTGTTCAAGTTATAGTTAACTTAAAGTTTATCGCAAATAGCTAGATGCTAGTTTGCCACAAAGGGTTAGAGTTAATCCTTAGGTTTACAAAAGAGTTTATTTTGTAAATGCTGTTTGGCTCATTGATTTAGTGAAGAGTTTGGGAAAATCCTACTGGGAAGTAGGTCGTGGTTTTTTCACCTTTTGAGCCAGGTGTTTTCCACGTAAAATTGATGTGTTCTTTAAATTCTGCATTTATTATTCTGCAAACTGTAGGAGTTGGAACACATAGAAGAACCTGGTCCTTCTATAACTACTGCACGCGAAAATTGGTCACCACACAAATTACCTCCCCTCCCCCTCTCCCTCTTGTGTGGTATTGACATAGATAAATATAAATTGGTATCAGAGCGGGTTATCCTTGAAGAAGCTAACACCTTAGGAAAAGATCAAGATGAGTGCACCACCTGGGAGCTGGGAAAGACAATCAACTGCTAGGTCAGCACTCTTCAATGGCCAATACTACTCCTGGTGGAAGAACAGGATGAATGATCACCTAATTGGAGAAAACTATGAATTATGGGATATAGTCACTAACGGTCCTTTGGCCACCATGAAGAAGACTGCTGAAGGAGTAGATGTGACAAAGACAAGAGCTGACTGCACTGCCGAAGACTTAAGAAAATGGGAAAAGAATGCCAAGGCCAAGAAGTGGCGTGTGTGTGGACTTGGGCCAGATGAATACAACAAAATTCAAAGATGCACCACTGCCAAGGAAATTTGGGACACTTTGCAAGTGGCTCATGAGGGAACTGCACGAGTGAAAAGATCTAGAGGTACATTACTATATTCTCAATATGAGAATTTCTCTATGAAGGAAGAGAGATCATCCAAGAGATGTACACTAGGTTCACTACTCTGACAAATGAACTAAAATCTCTTGGAAGGACTATCCTTGAAGAAGACAAGGTTGAAAAGCTTTTGAAAAGGGTTCTGCCAATCTCTTGGGAGAGTAAGATCACTGCTATTCAGGAATCCAAGAACATGGCAACCCTCAGATTGGACGAGCTAATTGGAAACCTCACTGCCTATGAGCTTAGAAAGCAGACAATGAATATGGATGCTCCCAAGAAGGAAAGAAGTCTGGCACTGAGAATCACTGAGGGAACAGATATGCAGGAAGATGAAATGGCTATGATCACCAAGGAATTCAAAAATCTCATTAGGAAAAAGGGCATCTCAAGAGGTGGAAACAACAACAAGGCAAAGGCACCAGAAAAACTTACCAACGAGGGATGCTACAAATGTGAAAAAACTGATCATCACATCAAGAACTGTCCTCAGTGGGAAGTTGAATGGAAAATAGAAAGATCTGAACGAAGGAACCAGAAGAAGGAACTAGTTCATCCCAAGAAAAACACAACATTAACAAAAGCTATGGTTGTTGCTTGGGGAGAAAGCTCAGATGAAAAATCAGATGATGAAGATGGAGATGAGCAAGAACTCATGGAAATTGGTGAATCAGATGAGAAATCATAGGTAAGTATATCTCATCTCAAAAACAAGATTAAGTTCCTATCCAAAGAAAAACTCTCTGAATTATTACTTGACTTCATTGATGATTCTGAAGAAATAAATAAAGAGAGGGAACAACTGTATAAAGAGTGTGTAATGTTAAAAGAAAAGTTTAAGAACCTGGAACTCAGAGTAAGTGAATTTGTGAGTGAAAACACTGCTCTGAAGAACCAGGTTCATCCACTTGAAACAAATGTCCTAGAGTTAAAATCTGAAAATTTAAAACTGAAACTAGGAACCAGTAAGAAGACATCTGACAACTCTCAACTCATCTTAGAAGAAAATGTAGGCAGACTAAAGGATGAGTTGTATAAGAAAGATGAACAGATAAGAGTGTTGAAAGAGGAACTTGGTAAGGTTAAGCATGAACTGGATAGAACATGCAAATGGAATAAATCTTCTGATGCTTTAACATGGCTACAGGAAAATCACAGTAGCAACAGAAAAGGACTTGGCTTTGGGAGTCAACTGCCTAAATGGGATCCCAAAAGCAAGTACCTCACTCTTCCTGAGAACAAAATATGTACCCACTGTGGTAAGACTGGTCACTACAAAAGTGAATGCAATGCAAAAGAGATGGTCAGTCAAAAGAATAAAAGTTTTGTTCGAAGGAAGAATTGGTTACCAAATTGGGCTAAAAGGAGTTTAATTTATCATTTTGCTTATAGAAAGGGACCCAAACTAGTTTGGGTTCCTAAGACTAACCCTTGATTTTCTTTTGTAGGTTCAAGTGAAAGGAGGTAGCCAAATATGGCACATGGATAGTGGCTGCTCAAAACACATGACTGGTAACAAGGACTAGTTCCTTTCACTTGAGGACCTCAAATGAGGAAATGTCTCCTTTGGAAATGGAAATAAAGGTGGAATCATTGGGGTTGGTAAGGTAGGTAAGGATGACACTCGTTCCATTGAGAATGTCTACCTAATAGATGGCTTGAAATATAGTCTAATCGGTGTGTCACAATTGTGTGACAGAGGTAACTTTGTAGCATTCACTTCTACAAAATGCTTTGTATTTAATCTTTTCACTGACAAAATTGTTTTATAGGGAAAGAGAGTGAATAATATCTATATCATAGATCTGTACACTCTGTCAAAAAATGAACTAACGTGTTTAAGTGTGCTGGACAGTGATCCCCTTCTTTGGCACAAAAGACTTGGTCATGCTAGTCTGAATCAACTCAATAAATTAGTATCCAAGGACTTAGTGATAGAACTTCCTAACAATAAGTTCAAGGAATATAAAGTTTGTGAGGCTTGTGCAAGAAGGAAACAGGTAAGATCGTCTTTCAAAAGCAAGAAAATGGTAAGTACTACCAGGACGATGAAACTGGTCCATATGGACCTATGTGGTCCTATGAAAACATTAAGCAGAGGTGGTAAGAGATATGTAATGGTGCTTGTTGATGGCTATTCTAGATTTACCTAGAAATTATTTCTAACATCTAAAGATGAAGCATTTAACATGTTTACTTCCTTTGTTAGAAAAATACAGAAACAATTAGGATATCAACTTGCATCAATTAGGTCTGATCATGGCACTGAACTTGAAAATGCCAAATTTGCTGAATTTTGTGATGAGCATGACATATATCATAACTTTTCTGCCCCTAGAACTCCAAAACAAAATGGAGTGGTTGAAAGAAAAAATAGGACACTTGAAGATATGGCCAGGACCATGCTTCTTTCTAGTAAACTACCTCATAGCTTTTGGGCAGAAGCTGTAAACACTACATGATCTATCATAAATAGGTTCATGACTAGACCACTTATAGAGAAGACTCCCTATGAGTTACTTAAAGGGAGAAAGCCCAATATATCCCATCTTAGGGATTTTGGCTGTAAGTGCTTTGTGCACAACAATGGCAAGGACTCCCTAGGTAAGTTTGATCCCAGAAGTGATGAAGGAGTATTATTGGGATATTCTTCACATAGTAAGGCTTATAAAGTGTATAACAAAAGAACCATGTGTGTTGAAGAGAGTGTGCATGTTATTTTTGATGAAACTAACATTCTCTCTGAGAGACAGGAACCAGTAGATAAAGAAATTGGGCTGGTCAGAAACTCAGACCAAACTGGAGCAACACTAGAGGAAGGAACGGGTGATGGAACAGGTTCATCCATCCCAGGCAACATGCTAGGGGGAATTGAGCAACAAACTAATTTCCAAACCTCATTGGAACCTGTCCCTGATCCTGTTCCTCAGCAACAATACGCTGTAGGATCTTCAAGAAATACCCAGTTGGTTGTAAAACCACAAAGATATCAAAGCTCACACCCCATTGAGAACATTATAACTGATCCAACATCTGCAATCAGAACCAGATCCTCTTTGAAAAATCTGTGTGCGTTTGATGCTTTTCTATCCCTGATTGAACTTAAAAATATTGTTGAAGCTTTGCAGGATGCGGATTGGGTAAATGCAATGCAAGAAGAACTCAACTAATTTGAAAGGAGTCAAGTTTGGAATTTGATACCTAGACCTTTTGATAGATCAGTGATTGACACAAAGTGGGTATTCAGAAACAAACTTGATAAAGATGGAAAAGTTACAAGAAACAAGGCAAGATTGGTGGTTCAAGGATACAGTCAGGAGGAAGGAATAGACTATGATGAAACCTTTGCTTCTGTGGGAAGGTTGGAAACAATTAGGCTCCTCATAGCCTTTGCTGCTTACATGGAATTCACCCTTCACCAGATGGATGTCAATAGTGCCTTCCTGAATGGATATCTCAAGAAAGAAGTGTTTGTAAAGCATCCTCCGGTGTTTGAAAACAAGGAGAATCCTAATCATGTCTACAAGCTTGACAAAACACTGTATGGACTCAAGCAAGCTCCAAGGGCATGGTATAAAAGGCTTTCAAAATTCCGGCTGGAACATGTCTATAAGAGAGGTAAAATTGATAGCACCTTATTCTTGAAGGAAAAAGGTAAAGATCTCTTGGTAGTGCAGATATATGTAGATGACATAATCTTTGAGGCAACTTCTAAAAAGCTAAGTAAAGAATTTGCTAAACTAATGGGGAGTGAATTTGAAATGAGCATGATGGGTGAGCTTAACTTCTTTTTAGGCTTACAAATTAAAAAAAATTCAAATGGATCTATAATTATCAGCAAAAATATGTGAAAGAATTTCTTAAAAGATTTAAAATAGAAAACTCAAAGGAAATTGACACTACTATTGCAACAACCACAAAATTAGATGTAGATGAACCTGGTTTATCTGTCGGTCAAAAGTTGTATAGATGAATGATTGGTTCATTGTTGTATCTTACTGCCAGTAGACCTGATATTGTTTTCAGCATAGGGCTTTGTGCAAGATTTCAGGCTAATCCAAAGGAATCACACTTAACTGCAGTGAATAGAATCTTGAGATACTTTAAAGGCACCACCGACCTCTGTCTTTGGTATCCTAAAGGTAGTAATTTTGATCTTGTAGGATATGCTGATGCTGACTATGCAAGCTTTTTGGTAGATAGAAAGAGCACCTCAGGTATGGCACACTTTTGGGCTCATGTCTTGTGTCTTGGGATACTAAGAAACAGAATTCAGTAGCTCTATCTACTACTGAGGCTGAGTATGTGGCTGCAGCCTCATGTTGTGCTAAGTTATTACGGATTAAACAATAATTGATGGATTTTGGTATAGAGGTTGGATGCATCCCTATCTTATGTGATAATACTAGTGCTATCAGTATGATGAAGAACCCTGTTCATCATAAAGGAACAAAGCACATAGATGTTAGACACTATTTCTTAAGAGACAACTATGAGAAGAGAATGATCTCTATTGAATTATGTGCTACTGATAAACAAATTGCTGAGATATTTACTAAAGCGCTAAGTAGAGAGCATTTTGAAAGGAACAACTTAGAGTTAGGGATGATTAAGATCACCTAATTGAACCAGTTCAAAACAAAAAAAAATTAAAAAATTTGGCTATCTAAAATCTGTGTAAATAATCAGAATAATCATTGCTCAGTTTCATGCTATAAACAACATACTCTATTGCCATGTGTTAATATGACTCCTTTGTTACTAATGATGTTTTTCTATTTTTAAAAATTGAGGCTTAATCAAGAGATTCTAACAAGATGAACCTGGTTCATCGCTGCTGGTTCATATGACAGACGAGGTATGTGCTCACCACTATACACATATTGAAATATTAATAGTTAATCATGAGCATGATTCTATATATAACAAGCTCTTTTAAAATTCTAGTCCTTATCCTAAATTTGAACCTGTTCCAAAGAGTCCAATCAAATTAAAAAGCCTATATCATAGGGTAGTCATAACCGTCACTTTACAACTGACACTTCTGAACTGATTAGACTTCTTGTTGACCCAAATTACACCCGTTGTGTATTAATTACCCAAGTCTTTAAAAACCCATAATCACTTCTCTAATTCTTCATTCACTTTCGTCCCAAAAGACATAACCGTCGAAACCCTTTCAACCTTCTGCTCAAACATCTTGATCCTAATCTTCTTCCTTTCTTCAACAAAAATTCATCACAATGGCTAATACTCCACCACCTGCTTCATCCTCCTCCTCCACACCTGAATACAGTATCACACTTGAAGATACTGGTTCCACCCTATCTCAATCCCATCCCACCACCCCTCAAAATAATCCTTTCTCGTCTCTTCTAATCACTCCCGTTGTTCAACCAATCCCTAATCCAGAATCCAAGAAAAGGCGTGTCAAAATGCCAGCTAGAAAAACTGTAGCTCCTGGCTCTCTAGCTAGGAAAATGAACGCTAAACTTCAAGCCAGCCAGGCTCATGATTATGATAAATCCAATGACTCCTTCAAGTCAGCAACTGAGGGGAAAGCAATTGATTCATCCGATTCTAAATAGGTATCATCAACTTCTAAAATTGGGTCTGAGCCTGAACTAGTCACTTATGAAAATAGGTTTGTTCTGATTGGGTCTGTAGTAGATGTGGAAGTTCCTGATAGGCGACAAAGAGGTGGTAAAAATAAAATTGTGAAAGAAAATGAGAGAGAGGGAGGTGGAAGCACTGTGAGGGGAACAGGGGTAGAAGGTACTCTATTGGAAATTTGTGGTACTGTCCCAGTGGTAGTTGAAGAAGGTGCCACAGACTTAGGGGGAAGTAACTCAGGAGAGGCTGCTAAGGGGTTAGAAAATCTTCGACATTCTACTGATGAACTTGGTTCATCCATTGAGGAAAATTTGGTGGACCTTATGAGAAAGTTAGGGGAGAGTTATAAACCGAAAAGGAAGAGGACACCCAAGACAAAAAGGGCTGAAACTCCAGTGGCAAGTAAGAAGAGAAAAGCCACTCCCTCTGCTGAAACTTCCATTCCTAGAGGACGAACTACACGAAGTTCAGTTAGGCAGAGTGAAGAGGAGTTGCAGAAGGCTTTGATGGAGAGTAAGAGAAAGAGAGTTAAAAATGGGAAGGCAAAGGTGTTTGAGCCTGTAGAGGCTTTGAAATTGAGGAGATGGACCTGGTCCATCGAGAAGAAAAAATGGCAGATGTTGAGGTTCAGAAACCCATACCCAAGAAAGCCAAGACTTCTTCCAAGAAGTCTACATCCGCGTCTGCTACACCCTCAACTATTGCCAAAAGGACTAGGTCTACCCTGAAATCAAAGAAGGTTCAGATTGATGAAGAGGAAAATTGGAGTGGTGAAGAAGCTGAAGAGTCTGGATTGACCAAATTTGGGAAACACACTATTCTGAAGGGGAGATTGTTGAAGGATCTGGAGGAGTGTGGGATGGTTTACCTATTGGATACCTTGGAAATGCAAGGCTGGAAGGACATGGTCCTTCATTTAGATGGCAAGCTGGCCAGGAGAGATTTCATGGCCAATGCTAAGGTCAAGGATGGCAGGTCTCCAGTCAGGTAAAGAGGACTAAACTCACCTTTGATGCCAAAGATCTGGGCGAAGTTCTTGGGATTCCAGCTGAGGGATATGATGATTATACAAGGCAGAAGTGGCCCAGTTTGGATGATCTTCCTTCTGCACTACAGATTACCAGAAGGTTCAGTGACAATGCTGAAGAAGTGGAACCAAGGGTTTTGTACAAAAGCGAGATGAAACCTCAGCACAGAGTGGTGTTTGAGTTCATCAACAAATGCGTACTGCCCAGGCAAGAAAGAAGGCACATAGCAAATTATATGGATTTAACCCTCATGGAGTGCCTGGACAGTGGAAGGCAAATCAACTGGCCCTATTTCATTATTTAATTGCTAGACAGAGTGGTAAATGGTTCCAAGACCCATGCCATCCCATATGGTTTCCTCCTGAACACTGTGCTGGCTCACTTCAAAGTGCCCTTAAAGAAGGCATAAATGGCCACTGTCAATGACCATTTTGGGAAGAACACGCTTCTGGCATATGATTATATCGTGAATGTTCCTGACAATGAACCTGGTTCATCCAGCAAACGCCTGTGAACAGTAAGGTCAGGGCGCTTGTGCGAGAAGGTGGGGTTAAGGATGCTGAAATTCTTCAATTAAAGACCCACCTTGCAAAGGTTGAGGCTGAAAGAGATGCCCTCAAAACTAAACTGGCCAAAGAAAAGGAGAAGAATGAAGGGATTCTTCAAAGTATGCTCTCCTTCCTCCAAGCAAAGAACCCAACCTCCACTCCTTCTCAGCCTTAGGTGTCCAGTGCCCTGTTGTTACCCCTCTATGACCCAGATTCAGGATTTTTTTGCTATCTTTTGCTCATGATTGTAACTGCTTTTATTTCTTTATGTGTTTGGTGGCTGAACTATGCATCTATCAATGGATTTTGCTGTTTCTACTCTTATTTATTTTGTCTCACTTTCTTTGATAGTTTGCATTCTTGGTTCACTATTGATGATTAATACATGTTTGCACTTACAGTTGCCCCAGTGGCCATGAGTAATTCTTATCAATCTGGTAATTCTAACAATTTGCAATTTTTCGATGATGCCAAAAGGGGGAAGATGTGCAATGTTGAAAAATATGATATTTATAACCTAATGAACCTGGTTCTTTATTATAAATGCTTAATGCTCATTTATAACCTAATGAACCTGGTTCTTTATGATAAATGCTTAATGCTCTAAAAAGTCTCAATGTTAGATTAAAGTGATTACAGGCCTAAGCACAGAGTTTGTCATCATCAAAAAGAGGGAATTTGTTGGATCAAGAAACTGAATGGTTTTGAAGATTGACAAAGGAACTCAAAGTTGAACCAGGTCCATCACTAGAGACATAGACACATGCAGAGTAAATGACACATGAGGTGCACAAGAAGGAGATAAACACAATCAGTGATCTAAAGTGATACCTCCTGATCGAGAAGGTTGCAAACTGACCGGGAGATGGACTCCTTATTCAGTAAGAATAGAATCAGGATAAAGGAGTATTTAGGGAGTTGAGATCAACTAGAACTCTTTCACCAAGGAAGAGTAGCATCGGAATTCTAGTATATCTCTCTGTCTACTAAATCCTATATATTGTTCAGTGTTCTTATTGTACAGGTACGCACAAAAGCAGAAGCAAAACAGGAATTTAGAGCAAAATCAGCAAGGCAATTTTGCAAGCAGTTCGTGTGAGATTTAAGTGTGCGACTCTGAAGCTACTTGGACCCGCTAGAAGAATCAGTTTCATCTATTGTCTTTTAGTCTAGTTTATTTGTATTAGGTGATTACAAATGGTACCTTTAAGCTTTATCTAGAAGCAATTGTAACAGGTACTGAGTGTTCAAATTTTAGTTAACTTGAAGTTTGTCGCAAATAGCTAGAGGCTAGTTTGACACAAAAGGTTAGAGTTAATCCTTAGGTTTACAAAAGAGTTTATTTTGTAAATGCTGTTTGGCTCATTGATTTAGTGAAGAGTTTGGGAAAATCCTACTGGGAAGTAGGTCGTGGTTTTTTCACCTTTTGAACCAGGTGTTTTTCACATAAAATTGCCGTGTTCTTTAAATTCCACATTTATTATTCTGCAAACTGTAGGAGTTGGAATACATAGAAGAACCTGATCCTTCTATAACTACTGCACGTGAAAATTGGTCACCACACAAATCACCCCTCTTGTGTGGCACAGAAAAAGGAACTCATGTTGCCAAAGAGAATGGCACAGCAAACCAAACCAGACCACCCAACAAATAGCCCTTATGCGTCGATGATGGTCTTGCAGCAATGGCACTTACCCAGTACCCCTACATTTCAATATTTTGGTTATTAGGAAATGATGGTTACACAGACATTTCATAAGCCAGTTTCTTGCTAAATTATACCATAGAACTTACATTGACAACGAAAACTGTGCCAAAATTTCCCACGATGTTGATGATACCAAAGACAAGACCACCTGAACTCAACATTGTAACATAAGACCCCTTGAAATTCCCAGTAACAAGACCACAAGATTGTCCAACATGCGAGATTGGCTCTTGACAATTTCTTGACTTGCTTGCTACCTCTAATAAACGTCTGTAAACGAGGCTTGGGCTGCCAAGTTCATCGCTAGCAACATGTACTAGGTACACAAAGATGACTAAAACCACGTGTACTGAAATCAACAACCAGAAAATTTCTTAGATAGAGCGCGTGAAAAAAGAGTGAAGCTAATATAAAGAGTAAAATTAGATACCCATGACAGAATGTATATAGCTAGCCAAGAAAGTAGCTTTTAGTCCTCCTGCTAAGGTGTAAACTATAACACCAAGAGGGATAAGAAAACTTGCAGCATATATATTGACGCCTGTGAGTGCATTAACGACAGCTGATCCTCCAAGAAGCAACATAGCTGTTATTATAATGTTTGTCAAGAAGCAAAACCCCAGAAAAACAAGATGGGCAGCAGTTCCCCATCTGAAAATATGAGTAAATAATAGTAGTCAACAAACTGTCCAAAGAGAAGTTTCTAAGGATACAGCAGAATTATCTTCATATTTGGAGTTTCCATTACAAACCTTGCTTTGACGATTTCACAGACTGTATGAGCATAAAGAGCTTTTCATTTGATCTCTATTGCCATCACACCAAAAAAGAGCATCTGTTGTGTAACAAATCTCTTTAGAAACAACTCAAAGATATTTCTTCCTTCCTTGTTGAGAAGGTGAAGGAAGAATAGTACCTGACCTGAATAGTAGCTCCAGTTGCATACCAAAAGAATCCACTAATTCCATACTCCCAGGCTACATTAGAACTTTGAAAGATTGTAGCTGCCCAAGTCAGATGTGCCATTAAGTTGATGGAAACATATATAAGACCAGTTACATTGACAACAAAAATGGTACCTGAGACACTTGCAATAAGTCCTGTTTTGACATTTCTACCGAACCATTCTGATGTATGACTCGAACCAACATATCGATCTTTTTTTCAACCAAATAGGATAGATGACAAAGCTTTAATCCCATATGCCAAAGAGAATCAAATAAACATGCAACTTATCTATCTATCTCTATATATATATATATATATATATATATATATAGTGATTTTGTGCCTTGCTAATTGAATGATTCATGTTGGATAAGTATAAGCAAAATGGCTCCACAGACGATGTATATTCTTTAGGAATTAAAATTATCGCAGAATATGCATTCTACAGATTCCACCCTCTCTACTCCCTCGCGTTAGAATTTAACTAGAAAAAAATACGCCAATCAGAGAAAAGGAAAAGTAAAACTAGAGTACCAGGAAAGAAGTGAAGACTGCGAAAAAAACTCCAAAACCAAGAATGAGAGAGAGTAGCCAACACCCTGATTAAGAACAGAACAGGTTTTCCTCCAAAAAAGCTGGTTTGCCTCACAAAACTATCCCCAGCTCCAGAAACACTAGTATAATATTTTGATGAAAATTCAAACGGTGGACAGTTTGAAGCCATGTGAGTGAATTGATAATAGATCTATATAGTGATTTCATATAACAACTGACCTGAGGTGTAAGAATCTTTGTATTGCAAAGGCCATTTTCTTGTGACGTTATGTACTAGTGCTATAAATGTTTATAAATGTTTAAACAAAGAATTAGACCCTTTGACTAAAGCTATTTTTAATATGAACACGGGTTACTGATAATCAAGGAAATAGAGAAAAATGAATAACAGACAATATTGCAGAAATATAGAAAAGTGAAGTCAATTATCTTCGAGAATCAGATGCCTTTACAAGCTATATTCCCCTCCCTTATATAGGAGATTCTTATAACGTACAACTCTTGCTATGGTTGCTCATTAATGACTAATTATAACATTAATGAGGCGTTACAAATAATAACAGTAATTGGGGTACGGTTACATAACATTCGAGTAATCAATTGTGGGTCTTTGAATCTGCCCGTAGCTTTGTCTAGATTCATTCTGACCGTGC